>CM037784.1:67737130-67787130 GCA_021229015.1 Solen grandis
TAGTTCGTCACCGATGTGAGTTCGAGTCTCGGTCAGGACACCAAGAATTTTCGTGCGAGAAGGAAACCTTCCAGTTTACTTGTGGTAGGCAAGTAGTTCTATGTTCATACCATCGTCGAATACCCCCGGCTGACTTATTACATGAGATGATGTTTCGATCGGCCGTGGGTATTCGACGATGTGTTTATACTGGGTGTACCTCTTTCCCCCATGTTTAATTGTTTTGGATTAACTTTCCAACCAATCAGATTGCTTTCCTTTAAAAGTATTTCAGTCGTTTGAGGACTGTCAATACATGAGACTGTTACCGCATCATCATACTGTAGAGAAGTGGAATGTATCGAATCCACCACCTCCGGGTTCCGCTAGATGTCTCTCATCGTCGAAAACCCACAGTATATATTCAATTACCACTTCTCTATTAAGATAAAGATTAAGAAGCAAAGCATACTGAGTGAACATGTGTTTCCGACGATGGATGTATCTTTATGACTGCCGCAGGTATGTATGGTAACATATGGTTGTGGTAAAATGTGTTCGTATTTTAGTGATTAGGGCATTGGTGATGAAATACGTTCAAAACTTGAACTACTTTTAACATTAACAAAAAAATATAAAAGTAAATAAATAAATAAATAAATAAAAAGAAGTAACAGACGGACCGTCATGTACATTTTCGTAAGCATGTTAATTGTCCTAATTTCCGGTTTGTCATTTTTTAAGATGTATGTTAATATACTGACGTAAATGTTAATTTCAAGTGTTTTAGGGTAGACATTGTACACATAATGAGTCATGCTCACCCTCCGCCCTTCACCCTAGGTCTACAGCTGAAAAAAATAATAAAGCGACTATTAACATTGTTTCACTTTACAAATATATCGTAGTTATGAATCACTCCTTCTGTATTTGATGAGGAAAAGGAAGAAGATGAAAGAATAAGAAAAAGAAAAAGAAGAAATGATGAAGAAGGAGATGATGATGATTCTGCTGCTGGTGACGATGACGAAGTTGATGGATTAACAATACGTTATGGCGTGAAATACAGCAAAGCCAAGTGAAAATATACATTTTGTACTGATTTCACCACTCACGCAACTGTTATTAAAGTAAATATGGCGCCTGGTTCAACTCTGTATAAAATCGCACTGTCGTGCAAATTGAAGAAAAACGGTGCTGGTACTCATCCCACCGTCCACGTCAACCAACCTCAACGTGTTGGAGTGGATTAATCTTTAGCCAACAGGTTGACATTAAAGAGCGTCTCCTGGGATAAAAATGGTTGGGAAATAGTGTTACTCCTTCATAACCGGTTGACAAGTACAGAACATATCTTTATTTATTGCTTGTATACAAAGTACATTGTCTACATACAAAGAAATACAAAACGTACATATTAATACTTAATCGTGTGACCACATATATAAGATTACTATTCTTATAAATTCAAAATCAGTTTTGAAATAGAATATGTTTATGTATAATTTTTTTTTCCAAATTCCCCCGTAAACCGAATGGATAACTCTTACGCCGAATCCCTACGCAAAACTTGGTTAACTCCCTTTTTGGTTCTATATATTTTCTAAGGTGGCCTATTTCTGCCATGTGTCACTGTTATAAGGAAACCACCACGAAGACGCGCAATCTACACCATGTCCCGACGTCGCGTCCGCGCCTTCGAAAGGCGCAGTCGCGACAAAATTTGGACAAAGACGCGAGTAATGGTATAACGGAAACGCATTTATTGTCGTGTTCGCGCGCTAGAACGTCGTGCCGTTCATGCCGAAGTGTGAAACAACGACAAACAGCACTTGTTATGCATGCAGTCGCGATGTCGCGACCGTTCGTTTGAAAGGCACCGTCAAAACGACGCGCCATCGCAACAGGTAAGCACGCGGCACGACAATTTAAATGTACATTTCGCTACGCGACGGCGTCCAATCAAGCGCAAAGACGCAGCATGGCAGAAACCAGCCAAAATATCCACAGATTTCGGCCTCATCGACATTTGCGTTCCTTTTTGACAGGTGAGGCATATGTTCAAATGAAATTGTTTAGTTATTGTTGTTGGTTTGAAGTGTAACGATGCTGCTACATTATTGCCTTGCTGCAAACCATGTATCCATTTGGGTCAAATTCCATACAGTGATCTCCCTTGCACTGTAAGGGGAGGTAACTACTGCATGGGGAGTTAATTTGGGTTTGTAATTTGGCAGCCCTCCGCAGTGATCTCCCTTGCACGCTCACATAGATTTTTTGTAGGGAAAAAAATGACTGCTTGTTCTGGTACTCTGCTTCGATATTCGTGAAAACTAAATTCAAACTTTTAGTCCTTTCAAAATACTTGGGCCAAGACTAGAACAAAATTATTTGGCAACAGATGATTTAGTTACACCGAATAATAACAAACTGAGCAAGCTTCCTCTTAAAAGAAAATTTTATTTCAGTCACCTGTATAGGGACATCCAGATACTTCTAGGTCGCGGAAAAACTTTAGTGCACAGCGGCACCCGCGTAGAAATATTGACCTATCGCAGTCTTACATACAAACGAAGTACATAAAAAGAAAGGTCATTTTCCACAGAAACGACGCATTTTGTTCTTAAAGACAATGCAAAAGTATTTATTTCAGTGTCCTCCCTGGGGCATATAGTCCTAGCTACTACACAATGCAACCATAGCTCCATGTAGAAACTTATGACGTACCTTATTAACTCAGATAAGAAATCGGTGATTATGGACCTTCTTGCTTTACAGTGCACTTAGATAAAATGAATTAAAATGAATAGTCGCCTATCTGATACAACTGAAATGACATTATCTTTAATAAGGTCCATACGTTCCTATTTCAGTTAAGGGTTACTTAGCACTAAGAGGCGTTGTATACAGTATATAGCACAACTGAGGGCAGGTAACATGACAATTAACCCTTTACCTCATGAATATTCATGTACAAAATTATGACATGATGAATAGTAATTGACTAAAATTCAAATGATTTATTTTGAAGCAATTGAATTATCTTTGCCCAGTAGATTGTATGAACACTACAGAAGAAACCCTGATCAGACAGATTTTTTCTGGGACCATGGGTCTGCCTTTTCCAATGTGTCAATTAACAAAAATCTGGGAGTAATTGGGTCAGTTGTATGACCAAGTTTATTTCTCAAAATTTCAAGTTCATGCTCTACTCACTATATCAAGGGAACTAGATAATAAGGAAGCTTTTACCGCTCAACCATGATATATACCTAAGCATGAAATGCATAAAAAATAGCTGAATCAATGTGGGTAAATACCTTGGTCATTTACAATTTTCAATGTAAATGATAAGGCCGGAAATTAAATGGGAAGATGGGAAAATATAAGGACGCACTGTAGTAAAAGAAAACAACAACAAAAAAACACAACAAAAAAACATGAAATATCATACACTGAATATTTGTTGATTTAATAAGTTGATAGCATTTTATTTCTCTGGCGGTAGTACACCCTGAATATATCTAAGGTTAAATATTAGTTGTAAGAATTTCATATATTTGGTCATGATGTGTTGTTTGTAGATGTTAATTTCTTCATAAGGAATGTATCTAGACAAACCATAAAATACATTATTCGCGTGCGTCCATTTAAACGGAAACTTTATTTTAAAAAACAAACAAACAAAAAAACAACAAAAAAAAACGCCCAAGTCAGATCGAATTATGAGTACGAAGAGAACGTATGACATTCGGAATGTCAGCACTAATTTTTTTTCAGTAATATTTATTTATCGAAATGAGAGGAAGAAAAAATACGACGACAATGATGATGATGATGATGATATTCAGTGAAGAAAATGATGATGATGATGATGATCAAATTCATAAGTTAAATATAGGTGTGAAGATATCAGAATGTTTCATGGGTAAATAGAATATGTTTGTATTGTTTTACCATTTATAATATTTGTGTAATTTGAGAATGAATTTCATCCTTTTTTAGGATGTCTTAAACAAAAGGAAATTAGAACAAACTACCTTTTCGATTGGTACAATGGTCAGAGACGCCATATTTCATATTAAATATAATTCATTTAAACATGACAATGATAATACAGTTAAGAAAAAATAGCTATACATGTATCTAGGTTGAAAATCAGCAGTAAAGTGGCACAACTCCTATTTGTTTTATTTTGAATTTTGTATGTTATACTGTATGGACTGGAGGCCTATATTGAACTCGTGGCACAAATAAATGATGGAGGAACTACGCATAAGTGTTGGTGATGATAAATTCTATGTATCAAGTTCATTTTGAAAACATTTTATCTAATTAAATTTCAAGTCATGTCTGACTTAAAGTATTATCTGAATTTAACCGTCGGGTATCTCTCCAGTCATAGATCTGTCAGTTGATTTGAGAGGCGGGCGGTACGTGGAGCTTTTCGCTCTCCATCCTAACGTTACAACTTATTTAGTTTAAGGATACCCAGGGTTTAGATTTTGAGCTATTTTATTGCTAAAATCTCATCATTTTATTTATTTATCTATTTTTATAGACTGTTGATTTCACGTTGTACATTTTCATATTGTATACCCCCCCCCCCCCCCCCCCCCCCCCCCCACATGTTAAGAAAGTTCTGAAATATTTTAGGTTTTTAGCTCAGTGGACGAGTACTTACAGTTGTCCATATCTTTTCTGTTTGAATCACACTGTACACGTTGTCAACGTCCATCTATATTTTGCTTAGGGTCTATTAAGACATTCTTTTTTTTCTTCCAGACTAGTAGACCGACGCAAGCGTAGGCTCCTATTGCCTGGAGAAATGTCTTAGAAATAGATTCTGTAGATCTATAAGACTCAAAAGTCACTCGTATTTGAATTAGACAAATGAATCGATATACTTTGTTCATGGTAAAATAGATAATAAATAGGCGCTTTATTAAAATAAATCGCTGATAGAATTGAATTTTATGTACTTCTTAGTAGCCACACAATTAGAGTGACCTCTAATGGACACTGAAGAAAAAAATATATATAATTTACAATTAAGTAACTAAACCTATCTAAAATATTTACTTTGCCTTGTAGAGAAGTTACGAAGTTTCATTTTTTTTCTTAACCATTTCCACATAATTAAAAGGGGTTCTTATGAAATATTAAGTGAAGTAGAGACTGATATCAAGAGATAGACAGAAAAGGTTTATTTCAAAATGAGCGCACATGTAATTTCGCAATGCAAATAATCTCCCCTGTCAACTTCACCTCGGAGTACGAAAATTGAGGCATGTTGAGGGGTAACATCCAATAATCAGCTATTTTCAACAACAGAATATATCCCATCTTTTGATAAATGCCCCTAACATTCATGTTAAAATATAAGTATATTGGAAATTTCGTATGATTTATCATGCACAATGCAATAGTTGACGTTAAATGATAACAATCTTGACATTATCAGTACATCTGCATGTGTGAGAATTTCCCTTTATCGGCCTCGACACGCTTGAGCAAAGCTGACGTCAAGGGCACCTACAATTTTATTTATGGATTAGTTACGGCTTGAAGTACAACCATCCGGGCACTCAAACTCTCTCTTTTGCAAGAAAGATGGCGTCCACAGCAGGCAGCACGGCCGTAGATACTACAGTTTCGAACCCTCAGAATCCGACTATTTCACAGAGAATATCTGAATTCGGAACTTTTCTATATGATTCAGAAACTGGGAAAGTATTAGGCCGGACAGGAAGGAACTGGGGTAAGTTTTTTAACTCATCTTCTCGAGAATAATTTAACCTTTTCGCCGGTCGATTTTTTGGCCACGCTTCGGTTCAGTAGACTCAATACATTATATTACTTCATCATTTGTCACTAATCTTCTCATTTTCATACATGCAATGTTAGTAGATTGGTAAAATCTTATATCACCACTGTACAATATAAAGATATCTGTTCATATTTGCCCTTCACTGACGCTTTATAAAAGAGCTTCGGTTGCTGAGGTAAAATCGACTGCCTCTGAACTGAACGTGAACTTGTCAGATAGCGATAAAACTACCCATCTGTACCTTATATGTTAGACTAAGTTTCATGTTCATATTATGTTTTGAAAATACACATTGTTTTACTCTGAATTGATGCTCAGTAGCGTCAGACAGAGTCCAGTTAAGATACAATAGCCACTTCACCTGAGAAGCCTATTTGGTAGGTCACCTTGAATTCAGTGAAGCCGGTGTGATAAATTATGCCCTGGGCTATTTACATACAACATGCTTAGAAGAATACCTTACTCTAGTTCTCAGCCACATCATGGTGACACTTATAGGACACACAAGTGCAAAGCTAATGTAGTCTTAAAATCTCCATCTGGGGGGATGCTGCATGGAATACTTTGTCAGTGATATATACATGTACTTTCATTTTATTTGTCTTACTCCATACCTATTTTGGATAGAATCATGTTTGCTATGCAGCAATAATTCTTTAATTCATAAAAATATTCTTTTTTTTTTTTGCTGATGTCAGTCTGTTTTACACTCAGAGACAGAATTGAATTGACTGATTATTATATATCTATAGAATGATTTCAATGTTGAAAATAAGTTAAAATCGTATAGTCAGGAGTCTTAATGGACATTTCAGCGATTGCTGAAATGTTGTAACATGGGTAATACTCAGTGACTGAACCTTTCCAGGAGTTAAAGGAAAAAAATCAATGGACAAAAGTTACCTTTAACAATAGCAACATTTCTTTGTGTATGCAATTCTTTAAAGTTATCTGGACAGCTTGATAATGACCTTAAAAATGTCTACCCCATAGCAGTTCTGTCAATAATGTTATGTAATGTTACCCAAGCTATTCCTTTGTTATCTTGCCCCCCTTAGGTCATGCTGGCTGACCAGTGTTTATCTACTTGTATGAGGACCCTCCTATGATTTCTCAGGTGCATTATATTGGTGCAATAAAGCTGCAACCAGTCTGGGTAATTTGACTTGCATGATGACATAACAGAACCCCCACTCAGGCCTCGATCTTGACAGTTTGAACAAAAGGTGATTACTCTGGTGTCAAGTATTTTGGCATTTATTATGCAGACTGTTGAACCTGTTGATGTTACAGCTTAAATGAGAACAGTGAAAACGTCAAGTAACCACTAGTGGTACTTTTGCCCTGTATCCGTGAAAAGCATATAGAATGTTTATATAATAAGTATTGTGAACAGCATCTTGGCATGTTCATTACACAACCAAAATAGCAAGGCATGAACATTTATATTGAAGAATTTTGAACCCAATAAAATGTAATGAATTTAATATTGACAATACTGACAATAGTACGGCTGTTAACTGGCAGATTGCATTAATGCCACAACATAACCAAAGTCTTAAATAATTGTTCTTGTACAGCTCCCTTGCTTGGTGCTCAACATATAATAGTTCCAGGACTGGTTGGTAAAGTCCAGAGAAGTATTTCTCAATTCTTTGTTATAAATTTTAGAATATAAAAAAGTATAAATAAAAATGCTGATAAATTTTCCTAAATAAGGGCATTGTCCTTCTTCCTCGGCAACCGGAAAACATCAAAACTGCTTTTAGTTGCTAATATTGCAGTAAAATGCTAAAATTATTGTCCATCTGAAAACTTCTGATTTAAATGGTCTGCAGTTTAAACAACAATGATATTTTATTTTGTTTTTGTTCTGAATTATGTTTCTTCAGACAGAAATTTAAAGTCAACTTTTCCCTGGCATTCTATATTAATATTGGTCCTATTGGGAACTATATACATCTCTCAGTCATCAGATTAAAAAGGAAAGCTACCATCTGTCATAAGAAGAAATGCTCTCAAAGGAAAAGATTAACACCCATACTGAGAAATGATAGAACTTCAATGTCAAAAGCATCTGTGTTTGATTTACCAGGTCTAAGAAGATGCCTGCAGGTATGAAAGGGCTTCTTTTTCGGTGACATCCACATACAACTTTACTATGCCTCCAAAACACCTTAGAGCTGATAAAGCTGTTCTCATTAACAATGAGAGAATAGTTTGTATTGTGGATTTCTTGCTCTGTCAATGGGGAGGTTTGTCAATGATCCCTAGCTACACTGCTGTTGTATTGGCTTATGTAGAAGTGTATAATAATAGCCATTGAGTCAATTGATGTAACCTTATGCCAAACTCTTGTTCCCATGACTGATCTTACCGTTAACTCGGCTACATATCAATCTTTCAGGATTTCTTAAGCATTTGCTTAACAGAAATAAAAGTAGATATTTTAATCTGGTATTAAGAGTGTTTACTTAACCCTTTCCCTCATAGAGGACACCATGAAAAGACCTATGCGAACAGCATAAAACCAGATCATTACTCGCAGGCTGATCAGGTTTTATGCTGTTCGCTGCTCCTCAGTGGTCTGGAAATGAGGATTTTGTAATTAAATTTGGTAAGGTTTAACTGTGGTTTTCTGCAGATCAGGCTTTATGTGATACCTATTGAGGGCGTCAAAATGAGTATATATGAGGGAAAGGGTTAACATTTATGTAGAAATTATTTTTCATTTATTCCATTGAATTAGCGTCTATTCAGTGTATCTGTCCATATCACAATCTGCATTCATTTTCAAATACGTAGATGATTGTAACAACAGCAGCCACATTCATTGGATTTGCTCTTTATTCGTTCTACGTTCACATGAATGGAAGAACTCAGTCCTGTCTAACAAAGAGCCCAGGTGACTGTGACCTACTTTAACGCTGATGGTCGTTGATTCATAGCCCATCCAAATCTATGCAAATACACTTCAAATTATTTATTTCTGTGATACACTTAAACGTTTTATGTTGCTTTAGATGGATTTATTAGATGACTAACTTTACTAGGACCTAAAAAAAGTTTTCTGTAACTCGACCAGCACTACCTTGTTTTGTGCTATGATATAGTTTTGTTGCCTAGTATTTCATATTTTTTATAGCCCACTAAATCTTGTCCTTTGAAGATGATAATTTAGTCACAGTCTTGTCTTATTATTATTTTTCTTTTCCAAGACGGTCAGGATGGTGATGGGTGGAGGGGTACTTAATTAATATCCTATGAGAGGAACACATGAAAAATTCAAATATTTGGACCAGGTGATTGCATAAAAACAATCAACATGTCACAGTGTTGTTATCGCATAGGTTGTGCTTTGATTGCCCTTTTTGCTCACCTTGGAGTGGGATTGATATGAAGAAATTTATGTATAATTATGGAAGCTTGAAACTTGGGTCAGAGTCAGGGTTTCAGTGTACCATTGAGGTTTGAATAATTAATAAAGCTAATCAGGATAGTGTTTTAAATTGGATTTGTGGCAAGGAACAGTGCATGGAAAACTAAGCATGAACAGGCGCCATTGTGTGCATGTAATGATGTCAGATACCTTGTTATTTTGCAGGGAGATGGAAAGGGTGAGCTATTCAGATAAAGTGAGAATTGGGGTCAGATTAAATATATTGTGTTTAATCTTCCTTATATTATTGGGATTTAATATATTAAGGCTGAAAATGCTGAATCAGCTGATCTAACTTAATTAAAAACTCAAGTTAAACTTCTCTATTTCCTCCCCCATCAAAGCATTGCCCAAGAGAGAACTACAGTGTTTTTAAAGCTGCTCAATTAAGCAATTAGCTCAGTGTCTGTTGTCCAGAATCTGTAGGGTCTACACCCTAAGGTGATATAAACTTGTTATTTAGTGACATCTGCTTGTGTAAGATGGAAAGAAATAACAAGCCTCAGGTCAAGCAATCTGACCTATTAGAAAGGGTTGTGACAGAATGGTGGTCTGGCTGTTGTCATCTGATAAATTGGGAAATAATGAGTTCAGGAAGAAAGATTTACATTCAAATAAGAGTAGTACCAAGAATTATGAAATATATGCATATTTTGGACAAATGAAAATTAAAAAAAGAAAGAATAAGCAAGTTGCAACCTCACACAATGTTTCCCAAGTGAACTTTTTCATTCGTATGAAAGGGTTTTCTCCCCCTGTTTCAGTCTCTGAGATGTGCGATGTATTTTGTTTCATTTGAAAGAATATGGTCAACTCAGAATTATGGAAGTGATCTGCATTGATATATCTGTCATGGTCATGTCCTTTCAAATCAGGCTATTTTTAAGCTAGAATGAAAAATCGTCACCTTGTCAGAGATGATTCTTGTCTCTGAAAATAAATTTTGAACAGTTATACTATATGCTTTCTGGTTCATCTGTTATTTTCCCTAAAAATATTGCTTCAGAACACTGAAGTCACCAATGAAAGTTTTTAAGTGTGAAGGGGCTTTTATGGTAGTCACATTATTTTAAGCTGAAAAATCACATTGAACATTTTCAGGTTTAAAATCTCAGAGAGTAAAACACCAAGAGAGATGTTTTTAGGTGCACATAAGGACAAAATTCAAAGGCTGACTGCAAAGGTATTAAAAAAAAAAAAAACAGTTTTGCCTTCAGCCTAATAATTGTGATTATAGATAAAATGATAAAAAAATGAAGTTCACATGCCACAAGTGGTTTAGTTAAGTTCAGAGTTACCAAGTGTGTGGCATTTGAATGGGTGTAATAATACTTGCAGGACAGAACATTTATCTGCATGTTCTAATAGGAATCAGCACATTCATAGTTAAACCATAGCCCCTTGAGTTGTCAGGAAAATGTACCAACTGCCTCCTTGTGCCCATTAACCTTTATCTCATACAGACATGTTTTGACGTTTTGGCAAACACAGCAGACCCTGATCAGACCAAGTAGTATATCTTCTGTTTGTTCATACAGTTTCTCCTCAATAAAATTTGTTGTTTCAACCTCCGACACAGAAATTGCATTACTAAAGGCCATGTTGTTGGTAGCAATTACTTTTAATTCCAAAGTTTTGCTTAAATGTCTTGATTATTTTTTCAACATCTCTGCATGTATTATCTCACTTTGAAGGACAAAGGTCATCTAAAAAAAAAAAAAAAGATCCTGTTTACATGTTTACCTTTTAAAAAAAAAGATCCTGTTTTCATGTTTTCATTATCTAAGTGTAAATAAAAGGGGCTATGTGGATGGAATGAAAAAGCCTTATTTACAGGTATCATCCCATGGCTATTGTTAGGAAAACAGTTAAAACTGTAATTTGATAGCTTAGTCTACAAAATACTCCTTAGTATAGGACAGCAGTGGTTAGGATGGCTTGTAATTTAATCCCCTAACTCAAGGTAACTTGTAATTACGGTTGAGTTAATGTAGGCCCCATGTGACATCAGATCCATTTAGTATGTATCAGTGTGCTGAACATCAGTATATCTGGAATGATGTAGAAGTGGCTTAAACAGTTGTTGAAATTAGCAAAGACTCGCATACGTGTCCAAGGTTGGTCTTGTGTCAGGAATATTTGGATTTGGGCTTGTTAAATCAAAATTCCGACGACTGCCTCGAGTCTTGAGACACTTAACAGAGAAGCTTTATTTTGATTGTTTATCTGTTGATATATGCCTCTTATTTCAAAATCATCTTAGAGAAAACACAAAATCCAGTTACTCTTAATCAGATAAAAGCCTTTGATTTTCACATTATATAATACCTGATGTAGATTCATTTTGATGCATTGGCAAGTAGAGTAGACCCAGATCAGACAGCTTTTGAAAGTATCTCTTGTGTTTGCCCATACAAAATTGTATCTCAATTTCTATATAGTCTGCATGGCTATAAAACTTAGTTTTACATTCTGTGTAGAGTTTGTAAATCAGTAAATTGATATTCATGAATATCCACAAGGTGAGAGTAAAGCAGGCTTTACAGTGTTACAGGCTGATCAGAATTTTATAGATAGGTTGCCATGGTAATTTCTCTTGTGGAAAGTGGTCATAAGCATCCAAAATTAACAGCCAGTCTTCCACCATATGATTAAGTAAATATAGCTAGAGTAAAGCAGCCACCTCCATATAAAGGTTGGTATTCAGTTTCCCCTAAGTGGTCTAATTTCTCATAGGGTTGTATGTTATATATGAAGAAAACAAATATGTCAACATAATGTATCAGAAAATGGGAATTAGTTTACCATGCATATCTTGCATATTTTTCTGAAATATATCATGACAGATGGGTTCTAGATCTTCTGTGAACATCCAGTGAGGGCACTTTCTTCTGTTATTAATGGGAGTGTAATCATGTTTATATGTAAGAGCTCTGATCATTGATGAAATGCTCTAGACAGAGGCCTCTTTGATGATGCTGCTCTGAAAAATACAGCATGGTATGTATTGATATTTTTGCTTGGCTACCAATGGTAAATAAAAAGTGATCTTAGCTTTGGTTTGGTTAAGCAATGAATGCAGCCTAAGAGCATTGGGAAGTTTGGCTTGTTTGTTCACAGTATCTCGGTGATTGTTCCTTTAACTTGATTAGTAGCCAATAAAAGCAGGAATCAATATCCAATTAATTTGCTGGTCTTACTTTTTCAGTGCACTGAGTGGGGCAGGGCTTCTTGTCAACCCTTCATAGTCATGCAATGCAATTGGCCTCTGCATACATATATGGATATTTATTGTTCATAGTCATTTTAAACCATCAGTACTTAAATTTGCGATCTCACTTAAAATCAGGGGTTTTCTTAAGTGGTTGCCCGCTTGCCTGTGCGGGCAAGTGATTTTTCAAAGAAGATAGCCTGGCGGGCAAGTTGATTTTCATAAATGAAAGACTTTTTTTCTGAATAAGTTGCTTGCACATTGTGTTTGATGTATGTTAACTTGCATTTATTTTAATATTACATATATTTAATTTTAAACATAAATAAATGCCAACTTAAGGGTTGGGCAACCTGTTTTCATGGGGGGGGGGGGGCAACACCTGGCAAGTGAAAGTCATATCCTTAAGTAAACCCCTGAAAATGTTACTCACGACAGGGGTAACTTTCATTACAGTGCAGTTCACATTAAATATGGTCTAAATGACATCAAAAATAGTGAAAAATGTTACTTTGTTTGGATATACAGTCAAAACTCAAAATCTCAACATTTAGGAAATACATTTTTATGTCCAGATATGAGTATGTCAACATATGAATTTACATGTACCCGGAACATGTAAATAATCATTCACGAAATAGACGTGTATTGACGCAATTTGTCTATAAAGGCCCTATATGCCTCATAAAAATATTGTCGTATATTATATGTTATAGCCTAAAATGAGTTTTGTTGAAGTTGATGCAAGTTTCTTTTGGTATACTCGCTAATACTGCCAAATAGCATCAACATTCACACTTTATGTGGTTTAGTTAAGCTTGTGTGATTGCATCTAGCATTAATTTGTTCATTCCAAAAATTACACTTTGCAACATTTTAATGTTGTAATTGACACTAATTGTGGTGATTGGGGAAATAATCTACGAAAGTGTGAAACTTATTTCGGCAATATTGAATATTCGCATGTCAGCGAAGCATTTCAGCATGTGTTGAGATCAACACAGTTTTAGGAGAGAATTTACCCATCAGGACCAAAGAAATACCTCGACATTTAAAAAAAGGTTGAGATACAAAATGTCTAGATAAATATTGATTTTATATATTTTTTAATAGGGAAATAAGTCTGGACTTTCAAAGTATCTGGAGATATACTAATTGTGGAGACTCTCGATGTTGACATAACGAGTCTCATCTGTATATAATTAGACATTAACATTTTCTGTAAGTTAAAATCTGTAAAATAAGAGGTCATTGGCCTTGGTTCCTTGAGTGGATGCAAATATTAGTTGTTTTAGCCCTCCCACCCCCAATGGATCTTCATATGGATCCTTTGATAGCATGGATGTGGTTGCAACTAGACTCAGAACATGTATTTAAAATTCCCAGTAAAATTTCCTGTTAGCCACCTCTGGGCTTTAGATGTATGGTAGTTCATGCGAATAAATTGTAGGACAACTGACAATTTAAGAAAACTCAAGATTAAATGTAAGTAAGTTCCTATTTCAGGAATTTGCTGGGACTCATTTTCCGGAAGGATCGAAAAGACACCAGTTTGAGAATATTAGGAAGACCTTCCAACTATCTATGTTCCGGGTTCAAGTAGTTCAAACACTCTCATAAATTATATAAATTTATTTGTATCCTGTTAAAGATTTTGATGTAACTTCATTGATCATGAACTTATAATACATGTATATATGGTTGAATAATCTATAGATAAGTTTGATTAGAAACCTAAGTAAACACTGTTAAAATGTTTTAAGTCAGAGCTGTATATTTCAGATACTTGGTGTACCTGCTCCCTAATTACCCCCCCCCCCCCCCCCCCTACAAGTTGTAAGGGGATATACTGGATTCAGCTTGTCTGTCTGTCTTCACTTCATAAGTGGATAGATTTTTATTGAGAAGGAGCGCAGTGACCAAAAACCATAACTCCCATGTGTCTAATTTTGGAGTTATTGCCTTTTGTAAATTTTCATACTTAATCTTTGTATGGGCCATAACTCAAAAGTATAAAAGGTATCAAGATGAAACTTCATATGTGGATAGACCTCATTGAAGGGAACTGCAGTGTCCAGAATTGTAACCCTCATTCAAGTCATTTTAAAATCTCTGTGACAAGTGGCATGCTGGGGGTATTTGCCCTATGACATTGGCAGTTCTAGTTTATATCTAGTTAATAAAGTTGTACATTATGCCTCAACAACAACAACAACAACAACAACAACAAAAAAAAACTAAAAAAATTCTAACTTAACCCTGCCTCTACTTCAGGCATTTGGTAATGAGAGGTTTATGGTCAGCCATAAGTGACTGCCTGAATTGTCTATTGACCAGGTGAAGCCAGGTCAAGTCTTCCTTGATAAGATCACATCGAGTGTTGCATTAACTAGTTGTAAAATAATTTTGAATGGTATGTGAATAAAAAGATGTCAAAAGGGCCAAGTTGATTGTAATATGTTGGGTAGTCAGGTTGTGTTGGAGGTAAACCCTTTCCCTCATAGAGGAAACCATGTAAAGACCTATGCGAACAACATAAAACCAGATCAGCCTGCGAGTAACTCGCAGGCTGATCATGTTTTATGCTGTTCGCTGCTCCTCAGTGGTCTGGAAATAAGGACTTTATAATTTGGTAAGGTTTAAGTGTGGTTTTCTGCAGATCAGGCTTTATGTGGTACCTATTGAGTGCATCAAAATGAGGCTATATGAGGGAAAGGGTTAAGAAGACTTGAATGTATACAAATTCTCATACTTGCTTTGTCATTTGACAGGCATTCTTGTTTGTTTCACTTTGGTTTTTCTTAAACATGTTGATATAAATATGATGGGACTTGTACTCGTACAAGCAGATTTAACACACACTCGAGCCTATAAGTGGTCACCTGAAAAACAAAAAAAAACCTGTGAACAAAGGCCAATGACTTGATTTTTAACACTGAATAAATTCCTGATAAATAAATTTAACCTCCGGGTAACAGCTACCAGCAGATCAAGGAACTCTACTGTTCTTAAGATTTCTTTTTCAAATTGAGAAATCTAATCAGTGTGATCTTCGCACTGATATGGTGTAATATTTGAGATAGCAGGTTTTCCCTCTCTCTATCAGGTGCTATTCACAGGCTTCTTCCCCTGCTTGGTGTTTTTTGTTTGTTTTTTTTTTATCCCAAATTTGCTGCCTCTCAATTTGAAGAAAATGGCAACTTTCCCCAAGAATATGGTGTCATTTTGGGCCCTGCCCGATCTTCATCTGGATACTGTAGACCTGTATCAGGTAGGACCTTGGTTGTACAACAAGGAAGTTACAAGGGCAATGCTAGGTGTGTTTGTCAGAAGGTAGAGGTGAAGTAAGCCGCTGTCATGCATTTCCCGACACATATGTTTGTCAATTTGCTAAGCACAACAGTCATCCAGTGCTGAGGAACTCGTGTGGAATCTGGGATAGATCATTCAACTAACCTGTTATCAGGTAATTAGTCCTCCCCTGCTGTCAGACTGGGATGCTTGTGAATGCAGAAATTTATATAAACCAGAGCAAAAAAAGGATAGATAGGAACAGATCTATGCATCATTTTCCTGGACATCTTAAAACAGTAGGATGGTGTGTGGCCGTATGTGCTGGTGTAAGGTCTGCGTGACCTGACATGCATGCAAAACAGGATGGTGAAATATACAACAAAGGTGGTTTTTATTTGGGGATAGGGAAGTGTTAATACACATGTATATTACTGCAATAAATCCAGGCAATAATTAACTTTATTGCAAGGTGTGTTTAATATTAAACAGGTGTTTATAAAAAAGGGCCTTTTTATTTTGTATAAATTAATTCTAATCAGCCAGAATAAACAATGAAAATAAGCTCTCACTAAATGATAAATTGTAGTTTTCTGTCATAATTGCGTCAGATATTTTCTTCGTGTAAAAAAATGATGTACTTAGACTCAGGTAATGGATGGATAGGATTTTTTATGACATCTCACATCTATTACAATAGTGACCTTACAATGTGTTTCAAAAAGGAACATGAAAAGAGAGTGAATTTTGTTTTGACTTGTCTATTTTAGAATTCATCTCTCTTTTCAACCAAGGTCTTCATAAGTATGTTGTGTATGGAAAAGATGTGATACAGTTTCATGGATGGGCTGGTAAATGCTATTAAAAACCGCTATATCCTCGATGGTTTTAAAGCATGCAATCTGAATGACAAAAAAAAAAATGAATAGGATGGGGGATGGTTAAATGATATATGAATTTAATGTGTGATGTGTATTCATTTCATTTGAACATCAATGTGTTTTCATTACATTTACACAGATAGGGTCGATTGTGTTACTCAGAAGTATTTATAAGTTTTGTCAGGGAAGCAGCTGACATGGTTGACATAGCAATACACTGACAGTGATGAACATGTACCTGACTGGTGAAGGTCATAGCATCAGAGCTTGAAGGTCGTAGTCGTTCATTACTAGTCTGACATACAGGTGAAGACTGGACTGTACTGGACATACCACCCCTGGGGGGAAGTCCTCAACCTTATAGTGTCTCGTCCACTTTGCTGTATGTCTTACAGAAGGAAGAGGTGTGTGACCACAGAATATTTATTGGTATATGTCAGATTGCAGAACAAGGGCATGGGAGTTATCCTGATCTATAAGGCTTCTTTTTGTTGATAATGAAACCTAGAATTATAAGGAATATAACCCTTTACCTCAAATAGACTCATTTAGCACATTGGCAAATAGAGCAGACCAAGATCAGACAGCTCCTATATAGGAACCATCTGATCAGGGTCTCCTCTGTTTGCTGATACAATATTGTAGCACTCAGATTCTATTCAGTCTACAGAGCAAAGAAAAATCTACAGTTTCTTATAAGAAGGATAAATAAATACTAGTATAAATACTATTTAAAGTTCAGTTGATTAATATTCATGAAGTCATAAATTTGTACATGAATATTCATGAAGTAAAAGGTTAATGGTATATACGTGTGTGTGTGTATATATATTTATATATATATATATATATGTCTTGTCAATTTTATCTAGAAATTTGGTGCAGTCTCATGTTTGTTGCAACTGTCTTTGATGGAAAAAGTGGGGAATGAGTGAGAGGGACAGTGAAAAAGTAATTAGAAAATGGTAAAGTGTTCTGATAACAGAATATAAAGAGATACCTCAACCTTTATATGCTAGGGAGCGTAAAATTTGGTTTAAAAAGGCCTTTTTTAAAATGAAAGTCCACTTTAAAAATCTTTTGATCAGGCATGTCTGGCCCCAAAATATACAACTATGTAGTATATAAATCATAGAAATTGTAACAGTTTTCAAGTGCATTTCTCTATATTAGGAAGTCCTCCAGGATATAGCACCCAAAAATAGACTTATGATACTCAAAAGGAAGGCAGGCAGTTTTATATTGGACAAAACCTGCACCTGAGCACGACATAAAACAAGCCTTTAGATTGTTCCATTGTTCTTAAGATGGTTTTGGCATTTTGGAGATCACGTGAAGTGTTCGTCAAGTGCAGTCCAGGTTGTTCTCATTCTGTATGGGAACCACACAAGGAAACTTGTGCTCTCCCCTTAGCACATTGAGATCAATATATCGAACAGCAGAGTGACGAGTTGTCGTGGGAGATGGAGGGTGTCTGAGATGTTTGACATGATTTTGTATAAGTATGTGACTTACAAGGAGGGGTAATTGAAGTAACATGGGGTTAGGTGTATATTATGAAGTCTGAAAAACAGAATGGTGATACATGTATTGAAACATGGAATTATATCATTTAGGAAATATACAACGTAAAAGGCCAAAAATTTAAAAATCATTCAACAATAACAATAAATATTTAATGATAATGAAAATAATAGTCATTGTAAAAAAGGGACATTTTAATGCAATTCTTGAATACAGAATAATTATTGTCGTAGGGAGGGGGAGATGTGTTAGTATTAATTGGAAATGCATGAATAATGGTAACCAGCAGTGAGGATTTGCTTTGTATGCAATATAGATAAGTGGACCAATTGGTTTCACACACAACATGCTGGTCAGTTAGTGTGTGTATATGTGGGTGGGGGAAGACCAGAGAGAAAAGAAGAAAACTAATTGAGAAAGCTGATTACCATGAGATTTATGAAATCAGACCAGTCCTCTACTTAATTGCAAGCTGATCAGGTTTTATACTGTTATGTATTCATAAGTGCCTTGGAATTAAAGAGGCACATGTGTGAAATCTTCCAAGATTGAGATGTGTTCTTAGGTTTATTGAGTTTTGCAGTGATCCAGAATGGCACAGAGTGACAGACTTGTTATATGTTTTCAGTTTAACATTGTTGGAATGGTTCCAGTCAGCATGAAGAACATATTTTTAAAGTCTTGATCGTTTTGTCCATTTCAGCCCAGCTGTCACTCTTCTTCCTGATCTACTACATATGCCTGGCACTGTTCTTTGCTGGAATGTTAGCTGTCTTCTACTACACTCTAGACTGGAACGAACCCAAACTTACAGGCTCGGATTCTTTGCTCAAACAAAACCCAGGTAAATTTTATATTTTCCCTGAAATACCACTAAAGAAAGACAGGGTTTTCCCCTGTGTTTCAATTGACCAATTGATATACTGGTAAGAAGTTTAAAAATTTGAAATTTTTGGAGGTTATTTAAAATATTTGAGAGACAATGGGTAGTTTTGTGCTCCATGGAAAACCAGATATTTAGGCACAAGTGTCATACTGGTAATATACTAGAGTGCCACTGTTGTGGTGAGGGCAAAATTGATTGTTCACTGTCCCGGCTGTTCCTGAGCCAGCATGGGCAAGTAAAATCTTATAGGAAACTTTGAAATATTCATTTAGATGCTGCTTGGGAAATCAGGAGTTTATTTACAAAAATGATATGGAGTCCTGCATAAAGTTTGTGAAAAAAATCTAGTTTTTGTTGTTTTTTTAATGTGTGGAGAGATAGTGTACTTTGCATTATGAAAGCATATATTTCATTGTCATAAATCTATAATTTTTTAAAAAGTAATTTTTAAAAAAAAAAATTGCTTATAATGTTATATATAATATTATGATTGACTGATTTCCAATATCAGAATGACAGCAGAGCAAAATCCAGTATGATACAGGGTATCAGTTAAATATCAAGTTCAGATTGCGAAACTGTTCCTTCCAGGCATTAAATACTACCTCATATACAGCCTTCAAAATGCAAAAGGACACCCCCCCCCCTTTAAATACTTTCCTAAGTATATTTAATCACATTGTATACAGACAACCATTCCAATGTGTTCATGTGACTGGCAGACAGTCAAGAGTTGCGCCAGATGAAGACTCCGGTGTACATGCAGATGTATATTGTGTGCCAGTCTGGTCCCCCCTTCAGTTTGTAACTAGGGTGAAGGTATTTTCCAGTCCTAAGCCCAGAGGAGGGAAGGTGATCAATAAAAACATGGGTTAGCCATTGTCTCTTGGGTTCTCTTGTTAACACAATGAATGCTGTTCTGATACTCATCTCGCCTCCTTGTCTTCATTTATACTTGTACGTAGTGAACAATATAAAACTAGATCAGACAGCATGTATCTCGCAGGTTGCTCATAAGCTGTTTAATTAATAATTAAATAGTTTTTTCAAGGAGCAAAAAGGCAAATTGGGGGGGGGGGGGGAATTAACAGTACAGTATAAAACCTAACTAACAGTAACTCTAAGCTTAGTTAAATTTTAGACTGACCCTTTCAAGGTCATTGACTTGATAGATCTTATATTTTTAGTTTTTACACTAAGTAGGTCAAATTAAGATCTTTGTCAACCTCCCGACCACAGTATCAGGTATTGTTAGGATTCAGTCACTGAGATGTTTGTTTTACAGAATAACACATTGAACACAAGGTAATATTTTCTGGCTGAGTGACACTGTTCCCATCGCTGAGATGCAGACCAACGTTAGGTCAGGTATAGGTTACAGATCTGGGTTATATCAAGTTACATGAGAGGAATTTGAATGTCGGAACAAGATAATATGCCAGGGATATGTGCAGTCATACCTCTGAATGAATAGGATTGAATTATTTTATGTATCTTAATATGTTAAGACAATGAATATTTGATGAAGTTATTAGGTAGCTAATTGCTCAGTCAGGTTGTAATTGACTTTGATTTGGATGGCATTCAGAAGAGAGAGGAAGGAAAAGTCATATCTTAACATTTGACTGCACATACATTTTTATAGGATTACCTATGTGAACAAAGTAAGGACCCTTTAAGCTTGTGCACATTTCCTTTTGATCAAGTTATATGCTATTCACCTGGTACTCTACAAGTGAGGAAATCGAGTATAGAGCATCTTGGAACCCTTTGTAACATGCAGGTTTGTGAATTACTTGCAGTTTGATAAGGTTTTATACTGGTTACTAATGTAGGACCTTGGGCATGTGGAGGTAACTGTACAATCTAGTCGAAGAGCTTTATATGTGATCTTGCTTGTTACAACATGGTGGAAAATGGTGAAATAAAGTGCTTAAAGGATACATTGCAGAGGAAGTTTGCTGTAAGATAATTAATTCATGAGGATGTCCATGGCTTCAGAATTTACGTATCTTAGGTTGAGGAAAAGGTGACCTCGTCATTCATCATATGATGTGTGCTCTTCATCCATTAATAAGCGCTAGCCTGACGAGAGCTGTTCTCACTGGAGCTGTTCTCATGTGGTCACAATTAGGTGCTATCTTAATTGTAGGCAACTGATTAGTTTAGGGGAGAGCGAGATTGAAAAGGGGAGGGGGGTGATTACCAGGCAAGTTTTTTCCTTTCTGTCTGAAGATTACTGCATAAATGAAGGGGAAAAGGTGTGACTTTTAGGAAAAGGTAGGAAAAAGGGGAGAAGAGAAAATGTGCTTTTTTTTTTCGCTGGAGGGAAAATTGTTATTCTTGTTTAGAATAAAACAAAAAGTTAAGGCTTATGTAGCAATATGTGGATACAAAAACAAATGAAGGAATATATGTACTTCGGTTTAACATGAACAGATGTACACAGTAACAGGTCACGGTAGGTGGGTCACAGCAGTGAAGTTTGTACTTAATAACATGGAGTAAGGATATTAAGATAGACCTGCTGTGTTTTTGTAGTGTAAAATGGATGTGCATCGGTGTGTCAAATTGTAGCAGGACTAGCAGTTGTAAGGAGGATTATCTTGCTTTAAGGAGTGTCAGTGTCAGATTTTTTTCTCAAGATGTGTTGGTACTTAGAAAACGAAGATAATGGCATCCTTACATTATGCCTTACGTTTATTTGCCATGTTTCAGGTCTGGCATTTAGGCCCATCCCCGATGTGACCACTACTCTGATCCGCTTCAACAAGGCTAGGGCCTCCACATACACTTGACAAGCCTTGTTATTAGATATTCACCAACCATTTCACAGTTTGCTAAGCACCAACATTTTAAGTGAAAGTATATACCTTTATACTTTCACTTGTGTGTATGTATGTATGCATGTCTGCCTGATTGTCACAAATCCCCCCCCCCCCCCCCCTGCAAAGGGGCATAGCTTTCATTTGAATGTAGTTCTTGTTTTTGTAGCAACTCAATAACCAAAAAAACTTTGTGCAAATATTTGTAATGATGTGTGACATATTTGCTTAGCAAGCCTTGAGGTCTACGCCGCTGTTTACTAAATATATTGTTTTGAATAGCCTGAGAAATTGTCTAACCAATAGCAAATAAGGAAATATACCTCTTTTTTTTGTTGATCCATTACATAATAGGTTTTTCTATCTCACGTATTATGCACATGCATGTAGCACCTTATTTTTTTTCACTGAACCCTTTAAGGTATTGCTTTTAGACATGGAGGTCTCTTTTCAAATATATATCATCAAATTTAGGCACAACTGTCTTTGAAGAGACAAGATTATTCCCCCCCCCCCCTTGAAGCTTTATTTTTTCGCATATCTCATTATTGTTTTTTTTTTTTTTTTAGAAAAATGTTAATTTACATCTGCAACTCTCTGAAATCTATTTGTCTAGAGACAAAAATATGAGAAATGTGACAAAAATAAATAACTACCTTGACATGTAAATGGTATTTTGTACTGCTTAGTGGGAGAGATGTTTTTAGATGTTTACAACTGAAAGGCTGATAGCTAACAGCTTACAAAACTTTAAATTTGAATTAATTGTGTAGACAACTGTACTTGTGCAGGATTTGCTATCCCAAGTTTTATGCACATGCATATAGCATCTTTATATATCACTTATCCCTTTAAGGTATTGCTTTTTAGCTCACCTGAGCACGTGTGCTCAGGATGAGCTTTTAGGATCGATGAATGTCCGTCGTCCGTCGTCCACAATTTGTTCGTTTGCACTCTAGCATCTTCATTTTATGAGCAATTATCTTCAAACTTTAAAACAATGTTTATGACCATAAAATATCGGCCAAGTTCGATTATGGCTGATATCGGAACATTAGGTCAGGAGTTATGCCCCTTTTAAAATTCAAAAAAGCCAGATTTCACATTGTTTGCACTCTAGCATCTTCATTTCATGAGCAATTATCTTAAAACTTTATATCAATGTTTATGACCATAAAATCTCAGCCAAGTTCGATTATGGCTGATATCGGAACATTAGGTCAGGAGTTATGCCCCTTTTAAAATTCAAAAAAGCCAGATTTCACATTGTTTGCACTCTAGCATCTTCATTTCATGAGCAATTATCTTCAAACTTTATATCAATGTTTATGACCATAAAATCTCGGCCAAGTTCGATTATGGCTGATATCGGAACATTAGGTCAGGAGTTATGCCCCTTTTAAAATTCAAAAAAGCCAGATTTCACATTGTTTGCACTCTAGCAGCTTCATCTTTTGAGCAATTATCTTCAAACTTTATGGCAATGCTTATGACCATAAGGTCTCGATTGAGTTTGATTATGACTGAGATCAGTTGATTAGGTCAGGAGTTAAGCCCCTTTTAATATAAAAAAATGCCAGAAATCACTTTGTTTACACTCTAGCATCTTCATCTTTTGAGCAATCACCTTCAAACTTTATGACAATGCTTATGACCATAAGGTCTCGATTGAGTTCGATTATGGCTGAGATGGGTCATTTAGGTCAGGAGTTATGCCCCTTTTAATACAAAAAATGCAAGATTTCACTTTGTTTATTCTCTACCAACTTCATTTTTTTAACAATCATTTTTAAACTTTAAGGCAATGTTTATGCCCATAATCTCACAATCGGGTTCAATTATAACTGATATTGACTTGTAAATTTAGGAGTTATGCCCATTTCACCATAAAAAAAGCCAGATTTCACTTTTACACTCAAGCATCTTTATTTCTTAAGCAATCATCTTTCTCAGGTGAGCGACCAAGGGCCATCTTGGCCCTCTTTTTTTTTTTCTTCCACAACCCTGACTTAAAGGCAAAAGTACATAACTTTTGAAAAATTCATGGATTGTTTTGCTTTTTACAACAAAGGTTGTTTTATTTGCAAACACTTAAATAATCTAGAGACTGCGTTATTTACAGCTCTAATTGAAACAATGAGATTCCATTGCTGATCTTACTTTGTGAAACTTAGCTACAAAGTTTCTGTACAACCTAAATGATAATTACTGTTAAAACCAACGTTGTAATTTGACTATCTTTTAATCTTGTCATGAATCACAAAATAACATTGTCAGATATATCTTTTGTATATTTCTACTTCATATAGCATGTAATCACTTGGGTTAAACTAAATGCATTTTGAAATTATTTATTTATCAGTTTTGAAATACTACAGTGCTGCTTTAAAAGATCAGGTTAATTATTTAAACTTTGTGATTCTCCATAATGTGAACCATATGAATGAGACAAAGAATTGTTAAATATCATATGTAATCTCCATTGAGTATTGATTTCCATTGCTTTTTTTTCATCTGATTATGTCAGGCATGTACGTCATAGTTACGTATGTTTATATATTCTGTTTACAACCAGTATTTATTTTCTCCTTTGTTAATTGTAAAGTAAGATTTTGCCACCTATTTAAGGTGTACTGCTTTAGAAGTTATTGATAAAATGTTATATTTATTCAGAACCTATCCTTTAATTTACAGTTTCAAATAGACATTGCCAATAACTGGGAAGCTGTCAATAGCTATTATCATAAACCATGCAAACATACTTGTGTAAGCTATTAAGGGCTTAACTCAGTATCAAGGCAATGCTCCTGTCAGCATACAGTCACTGCCTTATATTACTGTCGTTTGTTGGCAAAACAAATTGTAACAGTTGATGCTAAATGATGTCTCACTGCTCACCTTGATGTCAGTGAAAGTAATATATTATTCATTGTAACCAAACATCTTCCTGTTAACCCTTTCCCTCATAGAGGAAACCATGAAAAGACCTATGCGAACAGCATAAAACCAGATCAGCCTGCGAGTAACTCGCAGGCTGATCAGGTTTTATGCTGTTCGCTGCTCCTCAATGGTCTGGAAATGAGGATTTTGTAATTAAATTTGGTAAGGTTTAAGTGTGGTTTTCTGCAGATCAGGCTTATGTGGTACCTATTGAGTGCGTCAAAATTAGTCTATATGAGGGAAAGGGTTAAGCAGGAGTAAAATTAGAATATTTACTAACACACCAATATTTTTCAATATTGTTTATATACAATAATGAGAACTGATGACAGCCCTAGTTATAATGTCCTCTAATAAGATCTATATTTATACTTGTTTTACAGACTATGAAAACAAGTACCAGCAGACTGAGACCGGTAACCTGGTTGACTGCCGGTCGTTCACCGAGATGCGTCCCCAGGAACACTGGAACAAGGCCTGTCGATTTGATATCACCTTTGAGCTTGGTAACACTTGCATCAAACAGCAGTCATATGGTTACGAGGATGGTCAGCCATGTGTGCTCCTTAAACTGAACAGGGTATGTAGTGTCTATGGTCTTCATAATCTCTAAATAACGTATGATCTTAGTTATGCCCCCCTTCGAAGAAGAGGGGACATATTGTTTGGCAAATGTCGGTCAGTTGGTCTGTCTGTCTCGGTAGACCACTTCGCAATTGATCAGTAACTGAAGAAGCTTGGGCCCACATTCCTCAATCTTCATAGAGTGATTGGTCATGACCAGTAGATGACCTCTAACGATTTTGAGGTCACTTGGTTAAAGGTCAATGTCACTGGGGCCTTGATGGGAGTGTGGGGAGCGTAGTAGGTGGGCATGTGTGTCGTTTCCACAACTCTTGTGTTAACTTATTGCTGGTAATTTTACCTGAAAAACATGGCAACCTTCAGATCTGTGTCATATATATGCTACCTACACAAAGGTGCCCTACAGTAAACAATATGAATGTCAGATCAAATTAAATGGTGTCCAACATCTTTGTCATGTGCACTTGAATTTCATGAAATTATTCATACAAACGTCTTCGACCAGTCTCGTTTGTAATATTCTAGAAATAGGTAGAATTTTAGTGTTAGTCTCTGGAGATGTAAAACATTGTCTATACATACATACAACATTTTAAGACACGGATACAACATTTTTCTCAACAGATCTTTGACTGGGTTCCGGAGCCATTCTCCAACGACTCTGTGCCAGCAAATGTCCGCGACTCCTGGACCGAGTATGCCGTCACTGTCCATTGTGAAGGAGAGGTAAGGAGATATTTGTTACACAAAAAAAATTAAGGGGTGCCTTCGGTGTAGGGGAGAATTATCAGTTTGGTTTGCCTGATTGAGGATTTTAGACATCCAGAAATGGGAGAATTAATGTACAAAGGTTTTGGCATCTCTTATGTGTTGTGAAAGCCAGTGACATTAAATGCTTTAGATATGAAGTATATGGAGATTATATTGGAGTCCTGTCCATCAGTCTGTCTGTCTATTGGTCAGTCTGTAGACGAGATTTAGCTGCCCTAATTCTTATTTACCTTTGCTTGGATTTTGATCAAACTTTACAAGACTGATAAGTACCAAGCCTAGTTTTGAATATTGTTGGCACATCATGATTTCCTTGATTTTCAATGAGTTATGGCCCTTTATTATATTTCTCAAATAATTTGTCCGCGCATTTTCTCTTACTTAAGGTCAGATTTCGATGTTTCCTCATCCTGTTGAAAGCCTAAACAGCTAAAAAGGACTGAAAATGCATACTTATCCACATAAAAATCACATCTATATTACCAAGTACCTATCATATCCCTGCTTCAGGAAAATGAAGTGCGAAGTATATATGTATATATATATATGTATTTTGTGTTGTCCACACCAAAGTTCATATCTTTTGATATTGTTGAGTCTTGGTGATGAAGAAGAGGTATTGATGGCTCTTGTCATGTAAATGCTTCTTTCCTTGCTGTTAGCATGTCAACCAAACACATAGACTTAACCATGCTATGTTTTGTTGCAGAACCCATCAGACAGGGACAACATCGGAAACCTGATCTACTACCCCAGCAATGGATTCCACTTCAAGTACTTCCCCTACAGAAACCAGCAGGGATACCGATCCCCCCTTGTCTTCGTCCGATTCGACAACCCCAGACCTGCCGTCCTGCTCATGGTCACCTGCAAGGTGTACGCCAAGAACATCAAGCACGACTCCATGGAGCGAACCGGGATGGTGCATTTTGAGTTGATGGTGGACTAAGAGTAACTCAATAGCTAGGATGTACATAAACTTAAAAACACACAAACGATAACAAATCAGTAATAAATATTCTGCAGCCTTCTCATTATTGTGTCTGAAATGTTTTTTTAGACTTCAGCACAGAAGCTGTTTGTGTTACTTCTGTTGCCACCATTGGTTTTTATTTTTGTCATAGTAATTTTATGAATTTTTTTTTTTTTAAATTGTGATAATTTTTAAATTAAAGTTTAAAACTTATAAAAGGCATCAGCTCTGGAGAAGAATAAATCTAAGATATTGGTGATTTTTAAAATCTTTTTTTTTATCATTGTTATGTTTAAGAATATCTATTTGAGTTACAACCCTCCGTCCGAACTATATCCAGACTTTTTAACGACCACAGTCACAGGAAAACCTTAATGAGATTTTTTTTGTTACTTAAAATAAGATAAAAAAAATTAATATAACACAAAATGAATTTTTATATTTCTGTTTGTGTTTTGTATTTCTTACATTAGCCTAATTTTCCTTCAGGCATGTACAAGTTGTTTCATAGAGTTTGTCCACATATTAATTTCTCCCAATCTCCCATTGGTGGTTCCATAGTGTGGCCCAAATACTTTAGTTTCATTTTCCCTGTAAAAAACCTTGTGTTTAGCCCCTGTTTATATGTGTAAATGCAGTAGTTTCTCCTATGGGGTCAAACTCTTAAACAGTGACCCTATGGGTGGGGTAACTTTTGCATCTAGATGAATAAACAGGTTGTGATAGATATATGGAATGGTGTCCTTGTTGACACTTTTTGTTGTTTTTTCTATGCACTCCGTTTCTATATTTGACGTACGAGGAGTTAGTAGCATGCGTGTCTGTTGAATTTTTTTTTTCTTTGCTTGTGTGTGTGTGAGAGTGAGTGGACAGATAGTCACATAGAATGAGACAAAGACAGAGAGCTGGATCACGTTTTGCAAAGCTTTATGTAACGCTATAGTACCTGTATTTGCACGATTGCAATTTCTTAGTGAATGGTTACAGTTTTAGTTGTCTAAATTGTGTCGATTTCAGGGAATTCTATGTGAGGGAACAAAGAAACAGCTCTTGTACTGTAGGAAAAATACTTTCAGCTAAAAAATACAGCAAAGTCCAAAAATTGTTTTTAACAAATTTGATTTTTGTACTGATAAAATGATGCCAAATTTTTTTTCCTGTGGGATGGTACAACTTGAATATTGGTGCAAGACTTTAATTAGTTATGTGTGTAAATAGATGTTTGCCTTTAATATGTGAATATTTGGAGAGGTTTTCAACAAACAGAGGGCGGGTACCAAATGGTTGTTATGTTTTAGCTTCATGTTCTGTATGCTTTCACAGTCCGTTCTGTAGTCAACTCTACTTGGTTGTGTTGAAAAGATTGGTTGGCGAGCCAGATAAATGCTGGATGAAATAGAGGATGGTCCAAAAAGTCCGGCAGAAAAGGATGCTAAACTTAACTTTACCCCCATCAGTGATGGACAGTGTTGTTGGTAAAGTTTGAATAAAAAAACAACAAAAAAAACAAAACTGTTTTAATAGGTGGTGGTATTTGAAAGGACTGCCTATTTATTGGTGTGGTAAAATAGATTACAGCACATTTTGTGATTATACTGTCTGTTAAACGTCCTTGTACATTCCTCCATAGGTAGAGACAGTTTCCATGGAAACAGTTTCCAGAACATGTTTGTGTGTTATATTTCATTTATTTTTAATTTTTACATTTTAATATTGGTTTCATGAAACTTAAAAACTGTTCACTGGCATTCACGCTCTGTGAGAGGGAGGGGGGAGAAATATTGTCACTATTTGAGTATACTGTAATGGATTTTTAATATGGAATCATTTACCAAGAAAATGTGACCATAAAGTAACGTAAATGATAATGTTATCTCCCTTTTGTACATTCATTCTCATAATGGTAAAGGTAGCTGCTTTTCAAACAGTTTATGCCAAAGGCACAAGGTAGCTTAGACGTTTTGACTGTTGAAATCTTACGAGCAGGAAAAAATTCAGGGCATACTTTGTGACCTGTCACAGAGACTATGAATGCACAGTGGACAACAATATGATAAAAACTAAACCTCAAATTATATATATATATATATAAATGTAAAACCATATAACGCTGTTTACCATGTAGTGCATTTGTACATATCAGTTATTAGTAGTAGAGAACTGGTTGGTTTTGAAAGTTAACTTTTACCTCATCCTTGCAAACACTCCTATGGTGTGCATTTTAAGTCAAGGTATTGAAGGGCTTCTGAAGTCTTTGTTTTTGATAAAAAGGAATACAGAAAGAAAAAATCATTCAAGAAGAAAAACCTTGAAAATAATGGATCACAGTATCACTGGACTTCGATTTTGTAATAAAGGAAGTATCCAGTATGTTTCCCCCCATGAATCGAACAGACGTGCACCCAAGTTTTGTATGAATGATAATGGTTAATGAATGAAGACACCGGACACATGTGTATATAGCTGTCGATCACATTTTTAGCATATAGTAGTTCTCACCTGTGGCTGATTTGTAGTGTTCATTGTCTACGGTTATTGTCCAAAAATCCCTCCTGGTTGTAAGATTCTTTTTATTTTTGTTTATTTCTCTTCATGAATAATAGGGAAATCAATTTGCTGGTTTGTATAGGCCCAGAGGTCAAAGGGAGGGAGAGCGATTTTTTTTTTTTTTTGTCTTAGAATATGTGCAATTTAGGACACATGAGATGTAGTATGGTTTTTCATAATTACAGAGATGTGAAGTTTTTTGACTGTTGTTTAGTAAGTAGTAGAAGAAAACTCTTTCTCTTTCATCATAGCTTTATTTCAGAATCTCCAGTCGCTAATGTTGTATGAATATTTTGTCTATGTTATCACTCCATAAATGGGAATCATATGTTCATTATACTAAACACATTTTAATTTCAGACTGACAACAAACGATTGAGCTCAGGATGAATATCTAATATGTTAACAAAATGTTGTTTTTGTTTCGTTATTCAATATGAAATTGTATTTAATGAAAGAAGAATGGTGATAAGCAATGAAATGTTAGAATTAAATTTTTATAAGTAATTATTTATGTGTGAATAGTTCATACTTAAAATGCAGCAGGTCCATACATTGATAAATTGTTCAAATGATCACCCTGTCTTTCCTCGCAGTTCGGCATTTATCTTTCGAGAAAAAAATAAAAATTGGAAAAGAAAATTGTAAGATCTGGAGGTACCACTTAGTGCAGTGAAAGATCCATTTAATGAAAGACGAGGTGTTCTTTGAACAAGTAGAGTACAGTTTGTCCTGGGTGAAAGATGGGAATTAGACTCTGAACCTCTCAGATATATGTTTTTTTTCTTAATAGTTTGTAACCAAGTATGTGTATGTATTGTGTATTCAAGATTAACCAAGATCTCTTTTAGCCGTATTTACTCAGTGTTTACCAGACTCAATTTAACATATTTGATTTAGTATTAATTACTCTAATACCTTACGTTACTTAATAGAATTGCTTTAACTTTTTTTTTTCGGTGTTCTTTTCCTGTTGGCTGTAAATGGTTAGGAAATATTTATGAAGAAAAGAAAAAAAAACTGGGTCACACCTTACAGAGAGAAAGGCTTTCTGAAATGACGAGTTCGTGACAATGGACATATGGACTCACAGAAATAAACAAAGTCACTCTACAAACTTATTTTTGAAAGCTTTTCAGTATATGTTAAGGCAAAATAAGTTAAAATAAGTTTTTCATCGTTATTTCCATGGGCAGTGGGAGGGGGTGGATTGTTAATGTTTAAAATGATAAAGAACATAAAAATATACAAATGTGTGCTGTGCACTTGGCAATGCTTTTATTTTGGACACAATTTGCTTTTAAATATGGATAGAGCTTGAAGTGTTTTATAGATCAGTTAATGGTATATAAATATAAACTAATGTGTGTTTTTACTTGTACACTAGAGTAGAGAGGTGTTGGTTTATTTTTAACTTTATTGTAGTTTCACATTTCAATTGGGTCATTTTAGTGTGTACTTCACTATGGTCAAGCAAGCTCTGTAACTATCAGTTTCTCAGGCCTTGGCCGTGTGCAGAGCTGACCGCAGGTCATTTAAACCGGGTTTTGCACCAGGCAGTACCAGGTGCAAGTCCTGGGGCTGACCACTGGCCACGGCATACATTACAGGCCTAAGCGGTCGTGCTTTGAAGACTGGTGTTACAGAGGCAAGGGACCAGATAGTTGGTAGCAGGGGGGCAACAGGGAACCAGTGGGCAGGGAGTTTGTGTGAGGTCCATAGTGGTTTCTTGTCAGTCTTCTTCCCAGTGTCAGGAGGATGCATTATAAAGCGTGGAATGTGTGAAGATTGCTGCATTTTAAGTATGGCTATATCTGCATTGTTGAAAATTTTAATGAAATTCATATTTTTATCAACATCTTTTAAATGTGTCTATTTATATCTGATTTATCTGAACAACATCTGGACTTGATCCGAAAATGATTGTGTATATCATAACATCAGCTACTTGCAGTTGGGGACACATGTTGTATTTTTCATTTATGTACTATTTGATAATAAAGCATTTGATGTGGAAATTCATTTTTAACAGTACTAGTGAGAGAGACATTTGTGATGTGCAGTAACAGTCGAATTTTACTATTTATATGACTAAGCTTTCGTTTTAAGTGATTTCCAAAATTTCAGTGATAAAATACAAAAGGAAGATTGAAGTTTGCATATACAGTATAAAATGCAACCTAAAAAAATGTCTATAAATAATATTCAAAAAGTGGTGAAAGAATATATTTTCTCTCTCGTATTTGAATATATCGTTATGTAGTAGTACTAATTCTTTAACTGTATATTTGAAATGACAATTATCTTGGTATGTGTAAAAATATAAACAGTGTATATATGAATGTATTGTCAATTAACAAACCTGCAAACCATCCCAAACATTGCCTTGATCAGATATGGGGAGCATATATATTGGAATAAAATGAAGGTCACGCCGAGTTTCTCAGGCATTCTTTATCCAAATGTTACATTGCAGTCAAATTTATGATAAAATCGGATTACGTGTACTCCTAAGTGAAACAAACATTCGAAATGTATGTTAAGACATTCTTGATCGTATTTATAGGGCATCTCGAGTCAAAATATTCAGATCTGAAAATACAAGTGTTTGCACAGGAAAATCTTTTTTTTATAGGAGAAAAGTTGCATTGCAAACAAGGCGGTTGTAAATTTCAATGCTTTATTCATTTGTAGTTAACATAGAAATTTTGTTTGTGTGTTTTCACCTCATTTTTATACGTGCGGTACCATAGGCCTGGTTTCAATGTTTGGAGAGACGATAGCGATATTTCTCTCCCCACGAATCATTTTGAACACCGTGTCGTCGTCGTCTTTGTGCTTCTTGTGAGAATACGAATGTTTCAACATGTGTTTGTCATTAATCTGACTGCAGATAAGTAACAATGAATCTCTCTCTCTCAGTTTAATCCACATGATAGTTTAGTTTGCAAGTCTTGCGGCAGCCTTCTTGGAAAACAAAAAGTACATGGGTTTAAGTTTTCCGAAATTTTCCTGTTTTACTGATTGAATAATGATTTCTTATTCTATATAAAACTTGCATTAATCAGGATTTTTTTTTTTTGTTTTTCTTTTTAAATTTCCAATTTTACCCATGAAGTTAAATATTAATGATTTATATTTATCTGAGAATTAAAGGAAAATACTGATTCTTAAAGAAAACAATTCCAAGAAGGTTTCTGTAGGATTAGCTACTTGTAAGTATTCGTTTAATAAAAATCAATCATTTTCAAAAATTGATTACGCCAGATATTTATTTTTTATCACATGATGGAATATAGACCTGTTTTCATTTTAAATCGACTCGTTTAACCCTTTAACACAGGAGACTTTCAGATAACTGACCTCGGGGATTAGTCCAAAAGTAAGCCATAGATCAGTAATTCTTGGGCTGTTCAGGGTTTGATACAATTATCAACTCACAAATATCTTTTGGGGATGTGAGTCAAATATGTCCAGTCTTAGAACAGACCCTGGTTTGACTTGGGAATGGTCTATCCGAGTGATAAAGGGTTGATGAAGAGGAAAATATTAAGCAGTAGTGTATGAGAGTCGCTGATGACGACAGTCATGTCTTGGCGGTCCATGCCATTACAGGGCTTGCGACCGTCGGGGGAAAAGGCTTGTCGGCTTACATGATATCACAGTATAGTGAAGATGGTTTTTACTTATGTGTAATTAAAATAAAGATGATTGATTAGTGATTGTCTCATGTCTTTATTCGTTCTCTGTGTTTACTTTTTAACATGGACAGGGGCGTTTTGTTCCATTGGCCGTTCATTCTTGAAATTTCTCTAATACAGTTTTCTCGAAATTAATGTGACTGTGTGTGGTATCATGCCACATGTCTACAGCCTGATACTACAGGCAGTCTCCAAATGAGAAGGAAGTTAAACCAGCACTTATTCAAATACATTTATTTCCCCCAAACCAGATAATGGCATAGTTTCCCCATATATGTGGAATTAAGGCCTCGGAAAAAGGGGATGTAACTCTCTCTGTGGCAAGATCTATCACCGCCATAAAGCAGCACCATGTCTTGCGTAGTCAAAGTTCGTAAATGACGGAGACATGAAATGACAGGAAAAGTTCACCACAGCGAAGCGGACTCTTTACCTACAATCTTATGACACTTGGGTGATCGAAAAGTGCCAGATACGTCATATCAAGGTCAAAATTTGCTAAAATGACATTTTGTCTTTCATTAATTGCACATTTTTACGCAATAGAACCGCATACTCCTGTCCCTCCTATTTTTTTTTTCCTGCATTACATTTATTGAAATCATTTACATGTACCGTAATGTAATGCGGGAGGAAAAGAAGGGACCTAGTGCAAGTGATTTGAACGTAATTTAATTCTTTGTAGCATTTCGCCTTATCGCCATGTTATCTTTTAAGACGTGTATTAAACCATTTGATCTTTGTTAACGGCTGTTATCGATAAGTGGTCAATAAAACCGCCGGGACTTCTGACAGATTTAACATCTGCGCTATCAATGTGTTGGGATATATCTAATCCTAGATCAACATAATCAAGTCACGTGGTGCGTCTCTCACCTGGCTTAGGTACGACACGCAGTTCTTTGTTCTGTTAGGAGAGTACAATTTTAATATTTGAAGGTAGTCACCAGGAAGGCTTCTGAAATTGAGTAAATTTCAAATTCTGTATCACCGAAAATATGACACTTAAAAAATATGAAGGAACATTTTCTGCAAAAACTCTCTAATAGTAACAGTATATATGCTTGAGTTTTATTCTTTATGCCAGTGACTGAAGGAATTCAAACTTTAAAAATGACTCAATTTAACCCTTAAATCTCAATTTAGCCTATTTCGTATAAATTCATTTTGTGCATTGGTATTCTTTATTTGCTCATAAAAAATGAAACTCAGATCTGCATAGCAAAGAAAAGTCCATTTTTATTTCATTCGTGATCTTTTACATGAATATTTAAGTGATAAAGGATTGAGATGTTTCGATTAGCACAGGGAATCTGTTTTACCAGTGTAACCCTGATCCGATGTTCGGTTCGTTCAACCGCTCGGACACATACGGACTTAAATCGGAACCTGGTTTCTCCCATATCAAGTAGCACGTTACCCCTACATTTTCCCAAATAAATGAGATAATAATTGTATATAAAAATACCGGAGTATGTTATTAATAGTGTACATCACTCAGGAGGCAATTACTTCCGTGTTATTTTCTCAAAGGCTGTTATCGTTGCTATCAAAACGAAAACATTTCGACTGGAAGATATGTTTCTTGAAGTGGCTTGTAGTTCCAGGGTCGGATCCCGTTTTTGAAAGGAAGGGTGTGGTGTCGAAACGAACTGGATCAAAATCTTACGGTTCAGATTGGCTTTATAAATGTTGTACTGATACCTCACCCACTCTCACTTTCTCTCTGTCCCACCCCCCGCCTCACTCTCTACATGGATGCATGTTCATGTCAAAACATGCACGAGAGCGCACCGTGCTGTAATTTGTTCATGTTTGAGGAAAACCTTTACATAAAGGTATACACATTATACGCATGCGCATTATTCCAGTGAAACCATTTGCATATTCATTGAGTTGAGTGTCCTCATAGTCAGCGGAAACAGTCCATTTTACCGTAATTTGTGTTACCAGGATGATTAATAAAATATGCAAATTTATTTAAATGAAATCATGATATCATAAATAAGACTCACGCGAATACCTCGTGATAAAATATTTTGGTGAATGAGATGCTATCATTTAGATTTAATATCATAGCATTCACAGGTGAAGTTGTTAGGATTCTCTAATCTAAAAACTTTTAAGATAACCAATACCGAGTTAACTAGATAAAGACGCCCTCTCTCTCTCTCTTATTCGTCTTCTGCTCTCCCTGTGTATAGACCTATACGTTCCTTTAGGGCGCTTACTTTTCATTTAAACGCCACTCGTCTTTTTCACAATTCCGTAATGGTCAACAGAGAGAGAGAGGAGAGAGAGGGAGAGAGAGAGAGAGAGAGAGAGAGAGGTGGGGGAGAGAGTGAAGAGAGAGAGAGAGAGAGATCCGTCTTCATGATGCCTCTCCACTTGGTTATAGTCGTCAAACTTAGCCCTTTACCTTTCGAGTTCGAGTCCCGGCATGGACACTGAGGAAGCCACACAACTGGCTTAAGGTATGTCGATGGTTCCACCCCAGGAACATCTGTACTGTCGGGTCTTCCTCGTTCTTTAAATAACTGGATGTCACCATAGTATTGAAATACATGTACTGTAAACTTTGAAGCTTATCAAAATGCCTGAAGCCAAGTCGCATAACAAAACTATTTACACGACCCTGGCACCGAGGCACGGATAGTCAAGCAAGGGAGTTGCATCAATGTCTTTCTTGTCAAATTTGATGTCACGGCCAGGGATCGAACAATTTCGGTACGGACGATCTATATACACCACTCGACCATTTGACTCTAACAGAAAAGAGATGAAAGTTAAAACGTAGGGGGTAATGATGTTTATACCCACGCGTCGAGAACTGTTAAACCTCAATCAATATGCCTTACAGAGGGGCCATTAATAGTTGATTAAAACGAATGACACTTGTATTGCAATTTCAAATCCGTTAATATTTCGTTGGCATATAAATTATGTCTCATGCGACAGATAACACTTGTACGTGTTCTGATTAATCAATCATTAATTATATTCTGATGAACACCCGACAATATATTCCATGACAATCTTAATTAGATCAACCTACTTTTAAAGGTAGAGTTTGAGTTAAATTTAATTTCGTTTTCATAATTATACTTGATAATTATAATTATCAGCTAATGTATTGACTCGATCTCTGAGCTTGACTGAAAGACTCACCGCCTACAAAGTTAAGTACTGATACATGTTTGCCACATAAGAAGTTGCATAATTTGGAAGAGTACTGTTTGTGGATAAAAGGAATCCATCCATCATTTATTCATAATAATGACCCTTCAAATGCTTAAAAATGAAAGTATCCACTTACCTGAAAGGTAAGGGCTATCAAAATCTACTATGGCTTGCGTTTACTATAAAATTCCCATGATCAACTGAAGGGCCCTGATCAAACTTTTAATAATGGATGTTTTACCTTGAGAAATGTAAATCAAATGTGCGATCTGTATCGCTCTTTTTTATATTCTTTTAAGCTTTATTTTTTTGAATATAAAACATTCTGTTTCCTCCAAACCGAAACACACGTTTATCAATTCATTTCTTACTTTCCTTTTAGTATAATTATACTTCTTTTAAAAGACTTTGGAAAATCTAAAAAACTATAAAAATCGCATGTTAAGGGCAAGATTAAGAAATACAGCCATGTATTTACTTTTTTCTTATACATATTTTGCCTCTCCTCAGAAAAGTGATTTAAGAAATTTACAAGAATTATATGGGACTACTGGACGATTGGACGCGCTTGTTTTGCTTGTGTTAAACGTCCCACCAATGTCTCATCGACAGCATTTCAGACGTTTGTTTACATGAGATAATATATGTTGCCTCACTGAGATGTCACGTCGTAGACATGCGTCATGACACCGAACCACAACATTTTCCCGGTAGTTGACCAAACCGGTCATTAAACTACGTTTCTGTGCCGTGCTAAACTCCGCGCACCGGTTACGTCACGCTACGACAACTGTAAAGGGAGGTAACTACTGCGGCGGAGTTTGGTGCTGTGCTTGGCGCAGACCTGGACCGAACCCACGACCGCCTGATTACACGGGCACTTTAACCTCTCAGTTTCTTGAAACGATGGTCAGGCGTGCTATCAATGACATTTTCCCTGCTTTATATTTCCAGCATGGAAGTTGGAGGATACACTGAAGAATCGAAATAATGACCTAAATGTTTCCATTTGTTCTTTATGTTATTCCAGTGTGAATCTGACAAAATGAATTGTATAGGAAATAAATACTTAGGTCGTTTAAAACGCACGCCTGTATTATGTATTTTTTTTTACACGAAAACAAAATCCGAAGGATTCCATAAAATGTATATCATATCATACATTTTCTTTACTTAACAAGAGAATATTAAAAAAATATGTTGTAATATGAACAGTGCTTTCGTTGTAAAAACACACTTACCCAAAGTATACTAGACGAATCTACTACGACTGAGGTTTTGTGTAATTTAAGTGTCACATTTTTAAATATTTTTGGCGCTAAAATTGGCTTTCACATGGTTGATAATGCATCAAAATAATTTAAGCAGACGACTGAAAGAGCCAATACACATTTTTAGTATTGATTTGGAATATATTCTGAAAAAAAATACTGTAAGTTTGTAATTGGAGCACTCACAAGTTTCGTAAAGTGTATCCCTTACTTGAGAGAGAACGAGTTGGAAAGTGGATGACATCAATTAACATCGTACGGCGACCTTGTGTGTGTGTGTGTGTGTGTGTGTGGCGGAGAGAGAGAGAGAGAGAGAGAGAGAGAGAGAGAGATCTTTATATGATATATGATATTCTGATATAATCTGAACAAGATATATTCCTTAGTTTTTAAGCAAAATACGCAGTTAACAACTTGAAGTGTTTACACTCAGAGTGATTTAAAAATGACTTTATCTACTAATTTAGATTAAAATACATACAGCTAACAAATCAGTCATGCAAAACACCGTTAGAACAGACTGTAAACAGGCAAACGCTAGGCAAACAATTTTGTAGATAATGTGCAGATTACTTAATATATAGGGGGGGGGGGGGGGGAACCCAACTGTGAATGCATTCGTTGTCCGGACCTAATTTTGAACTTATACCTATTAGTCCATACTCATAAAGATTTAATTAAGTTTAACATATGCCATTACGCAATGACACATGAATGCATGTAAACGACAAGACATCTCTTGTTATGATGAAGTCTGTGTAACCGCCCGTGATGCGGAAACGAAATTTCAGCATACGAGGTAACCATCTTTGCACGTCATTAAATGCTAAAATAAATAAATAAAGATGGATGGATGGATGAAAGAAGAGAGCGAGAGAGAGAGAGAGAGAGAGATGTGAGGGGAGGGGGAGAGAATGAGAGATATCATTGCCATGGTTACATGCGGTTGTCCGTGATGGACACAGGTACCCTCTGGCTGATAGACTGACCATTATATTGTTATAAGAGCTGGGGTTATTCATCCACCCACCTATCTATCGTCCTATCTATGTGTGTGTGTCTGTGTGTATGCATGTATGTGTGCATGTCTGGTTGTTGGTATTTACAATGTAGCCTATAGACCTCCTGCTTTTCAAGATGGCCCCTAGGGAGAGGCCTTAGACAGACATTGTTACAGGTAGCCATAAATCACTCGCCTAAATGTGTTCATGTATCATATATATTGCCCCCGTATGTCACCCGATGACATCTCTGCTGTTATACATCCAGCCGCACTTTGGAGTCTCACTTTCACAGCCTAAAATTTAGTAAAAAATCCAAAATTTGGGAAAGTGAGAACACACCTTTTTATTAACCCGTACCCAAAGTTCCCCTCACACACACACGCGAAAGTAAAGCCAAAAAAAAAAGAAAAAAGAAAAAGAAAAAAAAGTCTCGAATAATAAAACACGTTGATTATGAAATTCAAAAATATTTTTTGCATATGAACTTTTTTACCGATCTCTAACGTTTGGCGTACATCAATTTCAATATGGTTTCAAAATAGTCTCACGATAGGGAAACAATAACAGGAAAAAAACAACAACAAAAACAAAACAAAAAAAAACAACACCTCCCCCCCAAAAACAACACACACACACACACACACACACACACACACACACACACACCACACACCATATTCTGAATTAAATAACACAAAATATTTGCATTCAACCCTGATATTCATATATGAGAAAATTTAACATAAATTTTATCATCTTCCCCCCCCTCTCTCTCTCTCTTATACCACATAAATGACCACTAACTATCATGTACACAATTGTGTTATCTTCTATAGATGACACTGTATATACCTGTATTTACCGGTACTTATGAACAAATATATCGTTGTTTTTGTTAAAACTTGTATTTGACACAAGTTAGATGTCTACACAGCCTAGTTAAAGACCACGAAACAGTGTTTCCAATATAGTATAACTAATTTGTAATGCGACACATATACTTGTTATCTAACATTATTTACATAAACAAATATAATTGGTGGGAAAATGACCTTTGAAAAAAAATGTGTACATATATATCGAGACCTGCGTTTGTTAATTGTGCTTAACATTTCAGTCATTTGGAGACTACTTCAGACAGATATAGTGCCGCCACACTGCAGTATCACGCCGTACGCTGACAAGTGGCATAATACCACACATTGCAGTATCACGCCGTACGTTGACAAGTGGCATAATACCACACACTGCAGTATCACGCCGTACGCTTGACAAGTGGCATAATACCACACACTGCAGTATCACGCCGTACGTTGACAAGTGACATAATACCACAACTGCAGTATCACGCCGTACGTTGCAGTGCATATACCCTGCAGTATCACGCCGTACGTTGACAAGTGACATAATACCACACTGCAGTATCACGCCGTACGCTGACAAGTGACATAATACCACACACTGCAGTATCACGCCGTACGTTGACAAGTGGCATAATGCCACATCAGTATACACTGTATACATGCTGAGAACCAAACGGGTGGGGTCGTTCTGTAGACCAAACTCCACACAGTGATCTCCCCTGCAAGCAAAAAAATCACTGCCGTCACAAATGTCACGTGATGATGTACAAAAATATTTTTAAAATGATTTATTTTTTTTACCACGAGGCGATATTTGATGTTTATTAAAGAAAACATACTTAGGGAAATGACACTCGCAGTAAACAGAAAAAATAGCTAAATTCTGTTAATTTTTACTTGTGGTGGCAGTGGTTATCTACAACTGTCAGGGGAAGCAACTTCTGCGTGGATCTACAACTGTAAGGGGAGGTAACTACTGCGTGGAGTTTGTCTGTAGACCACCGTCACCACTACCACACTACCACTTTTGTTAATATTAATGCTGCTTCCACTACTACTACTTCTGGTAATACCAACACCGACGAGAATATAATTTTCTATGAAGTTTTATAATCATAATACATATATTCATAACGAAAATATTTTTTAAACGAATATTGGAAAATATCAGTTACATAGATGTCATATATAGAAAGTTACAAAATTTTAGGCGCTTGAAATTCGTGCAATCCCACTTTTTCTTAACATGTTACAATTAAATGGAATTCCAACCACAGTTAAAAGCCAAATAAAATGTATTCCGATACATATCAAATCACACATACGTGTATATAAATACATGTAGTAGCACTGAGCAAACAGTTAAAAAATGTTCTGCAAACGATAAAAAATACATATTTCGCTTACCAGAAAAATTAGGGTCGATGAAAGCTTTATTTTAGTAACCTTTCAAAAATATTTTCCTTTTTTCAGAGGATGTGACGAAAAAACGCTTGACCTAAATGCAGGAAAAGAGGTTTAGGGTCGGTATGAAAACATAGGGTCGGTAGGATTAGCGAAAACAAATAACCTTTTAACGCCTTTTTAGAATCGATAATAACTCAAATTCACCTGTTGTGAAACTATATTTAATGGAATACCTTTAGTTAGTGATGGACTGATTAATCAAAAAGTCAACGAATCAGTGACGAGCTACTGGTTGACGTGACGATGACGACGAAAATAATTCGTTGACGAAATATTGACGAAAAAAAAAAGAATAAAAAAAAGAGGGGGTGTCGTTGATATTTCAGCGCGCATCTGATTGGGTAATTAAATAATTTAATAAGGATACTTTTAAAGTTGCACTTTGCACGTCTTTGGTCTCGGATTGTAATCTCTTATACTTTATTTCCGTTCTATATAATCTTTATGGTACAGAGTACTTTCCGCTGTGGGTTCGAATCCCGGGGGACTTTGGATTTTTCATGTGAGGAAGCCTTCCAGCTGGATTGCGGTAGGTCGTTGGTTCTACCCGGGTACCTCTGTGTACTCGGGGTCTTCCTCCACCTCTAATCAGTTGGACGTCACTATATGATTGAAATACTATCGCAGCGACGGTAAACCCCAATACAACAACAACAACAACAGAGTACTTTGTCTTCATGTTGTACAATAAAAACATAAAAAATGTAGGTTTTAATCGGCATTTGCTCCAAAATGGTTTATTGTGTATTTAATCATAATTAATCAATTAATCAGTGACTTTTGCCTCTGATTAATCGACGAATATTTTTTCGACTGATTCCAATTACTACCTTTAGTCAATAGTGATCGAATCATATCTATAAATAGTATCTAATAATAACGCATTACGTAGTTGGGTCAATTTCGAAATCGGCAGACGGTATAAAACCTAGAAGCGTCTGTAGTCAGGTTCATAGGAGCTCAAATTTTTAAACTTAAAACTCAAATGTATCGCTGTTCTTGTATCGCTTTCAATGAGCCTTACCGAAACAGAACACTGTAGAAACAAGACACCCGTTACTAAGGGAGGGTCGAAGAGGAACGAAGGCGAACCCGCCCCAGGGAGGGGGCCTGGGAAGAGGCCGGAATATACAGGGCAATTTGAGAAAGGAGTTAAACCCAGGTATTCTGCCACAGGTGGAAACGACAAGGAGGATGGAACCGAGTAAGTACATTGTAATTCTTTGATTTTATCGATCTCATTTATTTAAAAACATTCTGGTTAAGACATTGTTTTACCTACGTGTAAGTAAGTTGACTACCTTTTTTAGAACTTTTTTTTTAATGTTAAAATGTATCTTAATCGCTTTTTAAAATATTGCCTATACTTTGGGTATTTCGAAATATCATAATGAGTGCAAAAATGTTAGAAATTAAGGGAAGTAACTATAATATTACTTATCACTGATACAAAGAGAGTTATCTACCTTGAATACGTTTGTATTGCAGGTTGGAAGAGACGAAGTGGGCCGATGAACCGGTACACACCCAGGTGCCCGATCCTGATGAGGTAATTCATAGTGCTAGCTAACTTTGAAAAACTTACATGTAATAACATGTAATTACATCATGCTGCCATTCTATAAGAAAATAAATAACAATCCATAATAGAAAATAATGTTCATAATGGCCAGATGTACTTTGTCTACATAATACGTATGAGTTACCGAGTGGTTGCAGTCGTTTACTAATCAATTAGCCTTTCACCGCTGTAAGCTCGAGTCCCTTTCAGGACATTCAACAAACCTTCCAGCTGGCTTACAAAATGTCCGTGGTTCTACGCGTCTGCCTCTGCACTCGAGGCACTTCTTCCAAACTGAATTAGCTGGATATTAAGTTGGCACGACATACAACATACGACACTAACCTACTGGTAATTATACATGACATTCGACGTTTGGATGTTGTATGTCATTGCCGTGCCATCTTCACATTGCCTATCTCGAAGACGGTCAACAACAACAACAACAACAACAAAACTCATGACTTCCGGTAGGATCTATATAACCTCATGTACATGTGTTTGTTTCCAGCAGGATGGGTGGCCAGCAGTGGATAGTTTTGACGACATGAACTTAAAGGAAAACCTCCTACGAGGAATTTACGGTTTTGGATTCGAGAAGCCATCTGCCATCCAACAGAAGGCGATTTTGCCGATAGTGTCAGGTGTGTGGCCCCATTTGTTAGAAAAGTTATTGTTAATGTAGTTCCTATTTAAAACCAGTTATCAGTGTATGCAAACTTACAAAATAGATATATTTTAATCTATTGAAATATGTAATAAGATAAGTACAATTTTAATAGCAGACGATATTTTTACAGGATGTGACGTCATTGCGCAAGCCCAGTCAGGCACCGGAAAGACAGCCACCTTCTCCACGGCGGTGCTACAGCGTCTGGACGAGGAGTATCCAGAGTGCCAGGCGCTCATACTAGCCCCGACTCGGGAACTGGCCAATCAGGTAGGTGGATACAATAGGACATCGCCTTTTAGTTTAAACTTATTTATTTTACGTTGGTTGGGAAACAAGTTCTTAAAACTATTACTAGTCCCTCTCGACGGTTCCTGGGTTGAACCAGTACTTTGCACTAGGGAAGGTCGTGAAAAATTCTTACCTCCAACGGGGTTCGAACCCACAACCTTCGGATCCGTAATCGGATACGTTACCACTGGACCACGGCGCCCTTAAATCGTCTTTTACTTCATGATAATTAGACCTTTCTTTCTTACCTTCTCATAAACATATTTCTTTATTACAAACAAAGTCTTCCTTTCAAAAATATAACACACTTCTCATTAATTTCTGAGTTGTTCCCCTTTGATTGTTTTCCATCACATTTCCTTGATTAATAAAATAGGCATCTTCAACTCATCAGATAGAAATATACTGGGTATCTGGGAGCACTTTGCAGTGTGGAACGAGATATTACTGACATGAAATACATATATACTTAGACTTTCATAAACACAGACTATTTTGACTATGTTACTCTCATTTATTTATGTTCACTCTTTCTTGAAATAAAAAATCCATACAAAACATTATTGAGAGTTTCCTGTAGTTTCATTTCCTGCTTACCCTTCATCCAATCTATAACACCGCTTTACAACATGAACATGAAGAGCCTTTTGGTCAAGCGATATTTTTATATACATGACTGCGCATCCGAAGGTTTTGGGTTCAAACCCAGTTGTAAGCAATGATTTTTCATGGTGCACACATTACTGGTCCAATCATAAAGAAAGTTTCTGCTGCTAGTTCCATCATTAGGTGGATGTCTCCTTCGATGGACGTTTCTTTGCTACCTCCAGAGGTGCGCCGACTGAGGTGATCAAACCCAAGCTTGGAACAGCTCCAGCGGCAGACTTATTGTCGAGATAGGTCTGCTTGACAGAAATAACAGAACCTTTACCTTCCTCCGATCAAAGACAGCGAACAGTATGAAACCTGATCAGCATGAACGTTACTTGTATGCTGATTAAGTTATACTTGATACTTAGTTTAGTATAATTTCTGTTTACGTTTGGAAACAAATTTTGGACAAGTACGTAGCGCAGAGGAAGGTCATAAAAGATTTTAGAACCAGGCGAGGTTCGATCTCACAACCTTCAGATCCGCAGTATTGCATGCTTCCACTTCAGTAATAGTCATTGAGTGCTAAGTAAATAATTATATTACCATTATTTTATCCATCCCCAGTCCCACAGGCACTTGCTATGTTTGGGAGACTATATGAAAGCCGAGGTGGTGGCTCTGGTCGGTGGTAAGACAGTGAGGGATGACGTTCGACGACTTGCGGACGGAAAAGTGCACGTGGTCGTCGGAACACCTGGGCGCGTGAAACATATGATAATGGAAAGAGCCCTAGGTTAGCAGCTCTCTCACTCATTTACTTCGAATCCCTTGATGAGTCAGTAAATCAATCGATTGATAAATGATCTATTATTCATTCAATCTATCTATAGAAAAAAACAGTTTATTTCAGTTGTTGTAATCTATGATTTTCGTTATTTGTGTTTTTAATTTATTATACAACCGAAAGCAGCATTTCACGCTCTCTTGAATACCAAGAGATAAGTTATATACGGGTTTCACGTAAATTAAAGGTTCGAACTTGGGTATCATTACATGAAAAGCCATTACATTTAATATACTACCATGATTCCAGACCCCTTTTACACCAGTGTATATATACACAATAATTTGATAAAGCTAGCCTGGAATGTTATGCAGAAATAACAAGGAAGACATAACAAGATATCACGTGACTGTTTTTTTCTTTTCTTCCAGATACCAGGACTATCCGAATGCTGGTACTGGACGAGGCCGACGAAATGTTGTCCCAGGGATTCAAGGATCAGATCTACGACATATTCCGACAGCTTCCCGGCGACGTACAGGTAAAGTACAAACAATCTTACCATAATTTTGAACTATGCAAGGTATATATTACCGCGAAATTTAAATATGAAACTTTCCGGTACTATTTTTCCCTAAATCAGTATTTTGAGCATGGGGAGGCCCCATTATTGGTATTGCAACATAAATAAAAAGAAATATTCATCCTTATAGAAGCGTATTTTATTTAGGTGGTGTTAGTATCGGCCACAATGCCAAAGGAAGTACTGGAGATGACGTCACAGTTCATGCGCGACCCGGTGCGGATATTGGTGAAGAACGAAGAGCTTACACTGGAGGGGATTAACCAGTTCTATGTCGACGTTGACCGAGAGGTATACGGATAGTAATGCTACTACTACTTCTACTACTATCATTTTTTTTTTTTTTTAGGATAACACATTTGGCAATGCAATACTTCCATATGGTCCTCTCAACAATAAAATTATACAAAAGTGAAAACATATCACTAACATATGATAAATGATGATGAAAATTATTCAAAATATCTTCAACATATGGATGTATGTTATCAAAATGGTATCATCATTTTATTTTGTTTTTGCAGACTCATTTTAAACAATTTATACGCATACAAATAATAAATGATTTTGAAGATAAAAATGATTCAAAAACAATTTTGATTGGAAGACTGTCGAAAATAGAAGTGTACATTATATCAAAATAAACAACAATATATGTTAAACAACAGTTGCTAATAAGTACATTTTCAATAATCTTTTTAAAGACACAATCGACTTGAATTTCTTGATTTTCAATGGAAGCGACTTTCATGGGTTTGGGACACGAAGTGATTAAGTATTTATAACCTGTCGTCAGTGGAAAGACTGAGACATATCCACGAATGACAATATTATTTTTTACCATACAAGATTATATGTTAACATGTCCGTTGCGATTAAAGGACTTGTACTTGTAATGTCGTTAAGATAGAGTCGGTTTAAAGTAATTCTAATAATAAAAATAATAATGTCTCTACGTAATATTATTATAATGGAGATATTGAGCTATGAAATAATGTAACTGATATTTTCACCCAATAGCAATTTAGAACATACCTTCCGTTTTCCTGAGCATGAATCAACGAAGATAATCTATGTCTTTATGAAACTTATTCTAAACAGTTGCTAAATATTTACAAAACATAATGATCTCAGAGTAGAAATATATCATGAATAACTTTACTTTATCCCCGTTTGTCCCCAAGGAGAACAAGTTCGAGACCCTGTGCGACCTCTACAATACCGTATGTGTGAACCAGGTGGTTATATTTTGCAACAGCAGACGTAAAGTGGAGACGCTTAGGCGCCAAATGAACGACCGGGACTTCACCGTCTCCGCCATGGTAGGTATCCTGTCAAAGCCGTCACCAAGAGTGGTTAATTCTCGTTAAATATGACTAACATTTTCAGTTCTTCTATTTTTAGCAATAATGACATTGACCTTGACACTTACCATTCTAAGCACCACATGAGTTAAATTTTGTGTTACTGTAACAGCAAGTTTTATTGGTGTACCGTAAGCTGCTTTTGAAATAATAAAGCTATAAGGTGACCTAGACGAGACGTAACGCGACGCGACGACACACAATATACACCTATCACGATTGAACGCGACGCCATACGACAGGACAAAATACGACGGCATCAGACACAACACCACAAAACATTACAGGACGCGACCAGACAATCCTGTACATGTAATATGTAAGATGCAATTTATGGGAGGTAATAGATTACAATTTTAACTCATGAATTGCATATTTTTATTTAGTTGCTTTGGATTTGGATTTAACCAAAGATGCATTTAATATTTTCTTTGCGTCACAATCATGAGTGAATTTAGAAGAAAAACAAAAAAACACCGAGTTTATATTATGGTACATGTATATTTTACCAAATATCCTACATGGGGTAAAGACATAGCTTAAACATTTTCATATTGAAAGCATAAACACTTTATGATGGTGCAACTTAATTCTTCCTTATTTGCATGGGAGTGACACCAATATACGTCAATTAAATATTTATGAAAGTGAGACACGCATGTAATAAATTTTCCGTAGGGTCGGAAAATTAATGAGAACAGAACCTTCGCAAGATTTGATGTATCATCTCACGTAAGAGGAATTTCCTGTAAAACTCACGAATTTATGAGAAAATATACTTTCCGGGTTGTAAGTTAAAATACAACGTACTTCCTTAACTGTTCTTCAAGTTATAAACAACATTTTCTAGAGTTCTGGAAATAAACTTCCGTATCACTGCCCATATCAGTTTAACAGTAAACTTATATTTCTAAGTTCATGTGAAAGTATGTTAAGATATTCAATGAATCAGTTAAGGTTAATTCTATGAGCCCTATGATGTTTGCTTATACAGTTGTACAATAGAATCGAATTATCCACCGGGAGTCAAATGGAGGGAAACTGTTGCAATATCTTTGATATAAAATAATAGTTTTTTTTATTTAAGTCAAATTATGGCTAGCTTAAATCTAACTGCTACTCATGCTCGAATCCAACCCCTCCCCCACAAAACCTCGAGAGTTTGATAAAAACAAAATCTCAATTTCATGACAGATGCAGTGTCGATCCCGTTTCGTCCCCAGTCCCATTTACTAAGAAAAAAAAAAAGTTGCAATAAAGTTTTTAGGCTCCTCTAAGGCCAATGGCTGGATCCACGCATGTGAAGACATTTTATAGAACGGTGTATATATCAGTCTAAAATTTAGACGGGTTTTCCCATCATTAGACGGGTTTTCCCATCATATACCGGTACTATCATGAATCGTTACAGCGGTAAGTCTTTGTGAAGAAGGCGTGAACTTATTGTCTACCTTGTCCATATATTTCGCGAAAAATTTGATAAGATTATATTTAATACGCCACGATCGAGATTTGTTTGTCGTCTGGAAAACAGACTGTTTATTTTTTTTTTTTTGGGTTAAATTCAAACTTTATTTATTTTGCATCGATTACGAAACAAGTTCTTACAACTTATATTAATTTCTCGATGGCTCCAGTATGTTGTCATTATTTATCAGTGTTTATCACAGAATAATTTCCTCCCTGGCTACGTCTCTGTTCATGCTTACTGTTACTTTTGCCGTTACTGTTAGACAAGAACTTCTCTTGATGATTTTTAATGTTACGCCAAATAAGAGCGGCAATGCTAGCATGAAGGTTGGATGTAGGGTTTTGGGGACACAAAATGTCTTTATAAGCTATACTTCAGCATTAAGGTATCTCACTAGTCATTAAATTAAAATCATGATCCTTTAAATGCTTAAAAAGACTTCCGTTCAGATACATGCATCCATTGACTTTGAGTTATTATCTCTTTTGTTCTAAATCTAAAAGGGCTTGCGTTTACTATATAATTCCCATGATCATTATAGATGGCTCAAGAATAAGATTTAATGATGAATGTATTACCTTAATTCCTATGTTTTCTACTTTATTTTCGTATTGCTAACATGTCCATTTTTCTCTTTAACTGACGAATTGTACTTATTGACTTAAGTCAGGATACATGCCTGTTTGGTATTAATCAATTAAAGGATAAACTTATGTAAATGTGATATAGGCATAAGTCACGTGATGGTGACGTCATATGCTTACAGCACGGTGAAATGGATCAGAGCGAACGTGAAGTCATCATGCGAGAATTCCAGACCGGTTCCAGTCGAGTGCTGATCGCCACCGACCTCCTGGCGCGAGGGATAGACGTGCAGCAAGTGTCCCTGGTCCTGAATTATGACCTGCCCTACAACAGGGAAAACTACATTCATAGGTACAGTAACATTTCTTGGGGATTATATATAAACAACATCTAAACAAAATAATGCGAAAAATTGATAGTTTTATCATAGACCTATTCAACAGTGATATAAAACTTCCCGAAAAAAAAAATCTTGTGAACGAGATCTCACTGGGACGCTGAACATCTTGCAGACGTACTTTACAGTATCACTCCTAAAATAGACATATGTATTTGGTTTAATTGGCAATAAGTGGAAGAGAAAACTCAGTATATTTATCAGTGACATGAGCAATATTTTCACATCTTATGTTATCTCGCGGTCACATGATCGTAAACTTCTCTTCACGTGCTCTTAACCGATATCAGAGTTGTTGATCTCTGTTTATTAGGTCTTTGGTTTTAAAGAGGGAATACATGTCAATTGTCATATAAAATTGTGATATTTCGAGATGTGCTTCTTCGAGAATCGTGCATAACTTGAGGTATACCCTCAGTCCCGATGCAATAATAGAAAAAAGGAAACTACTCTTTGTTTCTCAAGCCTTGCGATTATTGCGATTATCTGAACATTTTATTTTCCGACTTGTCCCATGATTATCACATTTTAT
>CM037784.1:67787230-67833506 GCA_021229015.1 Solen grandis
ACTCAAACTTGATCTGTAACATATGGTGGTAGACTGACATACCAATTATTAGATGAAGCGTTTAGAAAAAAAAGTCCAGAAAACTGCTACTTTAAAGAAATTTTCTAAGTCCAAAGCATGTAATTTCATCAAATATCAGTGGACTGGAACAAAACTCAAACTTAATCTGTAACTCATGTGGTAGACTCATGATGGTAGACTCACATACAAAATATTAGATCATTATCTGCAAGTGTTTAATAAAAAAAAGCCTGGAAACGTGTGTGACTGAAGAAGGGACGGAGTGTAAACCTAAAGTCGGCGATGCCAGTAGGGGACTAAAAACCAATTTTCTTATATAAATTCTATATTGGAAGGAGTGAACTTATATTTTTATAATTTTCATATAAAATTAACACAAATAATTTTTGTTTATATTGCAGTAATGTACTCAAAAGCATAAAACAAAATTGTATAATCTAACATAATTTATACTAATCCCTCTTAACCTACTCATTACACAACACAACTTTACTTAAATTTAGATATTACCTTTTTAATAAATAGTCATCACATCTCACTCCTAACAGCAGTTAACAAGTGCAGACAATTTTCTACTTTTAGTTACAAGTACCTTGACATAAGTGATCAAGAACACAAACCATATTTCTCTCTGTAACTTCATGTCTTAACTACCTATGTAGAAAATTCATTTACAATAAATCACAGAAAATTCCTTTATATTACTGCTATTTATGAGGTTGTAAAAACAAAGTTGAAGCCATCCCGCCAATATGATATACAGCAAACTAAATAACCTAATCTGGTAAAGAAACACAAGAGTGCCCTTTGGAGCACATGTCTCACCTGCTGAAGTGTGACAGAAAAAATGTCGGACAAGTGTGATGGAAAAAGTGTGATGGTCAGACAGATGATGCGAAAGTGATCCCTATGTGTCACCTCTGCTTACCCCAGGTGACACAAAAATAAACGGCTATGACTCACCTCTGTACCGTAACCTTTGGCTTTGGGGTCGCTGCCCCCGCTCCATTAGCTCCACCCCCATTGGCCTGCATGTCTAGCAGAGACTGTATTGCGGCCGCAGTGTCGGCAGATTCAGCAGTATGTGTGAAGGTGTTACCTTGCTCGTCTGTCACGTCGTACTCAAACCATTCATTGTTTGGCATGGACGTCGTCACTGTTTAGAGTTACAATGTTACCAACTTAGACCAGGGCCTTTTTTCCAGTTTTGGGGAAGGCGCCCTAGCCCTTTTTGTGGGGAAAAAAAGGCTATTTTCACAAGTTTGGGGATTTTTTTTTTTACCATGTACATCAGTTATCATTAAAAAAATACTCTATAAACAGGTTTAAGAATATATATATATATATAGCAGTTAGAAATGAATTAAGCAATATAGTAATATATAAGCCTTACTGCCAATCTGCCAATGTTACAGAGCATTGCTCTAGATAGTCTTCATGTGCAACTTAATTTTCCATGCTCTCTTAAAATGGAGTAAACATCGCCGACTTTGATTAAGGGGTTGCCGTATAAACTGAATCGTTTTTTAATTAACTCTTAAAACACTTAAATAAGATTGGGAAAGATGGGTTAATCAAGAAAATATCGTATCGTAGTTGATAATTTAGTTATCGACTAACAGTAATTAAGTTTTATTCTGGGTTTCTCAAAATAGTCTTAGTAATCACTAGATGAACCTTGCAATCACAAAATGCTGCATGTTGTGACAATGCCTCTGTAGTTGGGTATTGATAGACGTAATACAGTGGAGCTCATTTATAACCAACACATAACAAAACAAGTAATAATGAAAGAAATTCCCCGTCCTTCACCCTTCTTTATTTATATGTCTGGTCACACGGTAAGAATAAATTTGGATACAGCAAAAAAATGGATATAAAAAATGTTTTCTGAAGTCCCATGATACATGTATTTATGCAAATCTGCTCCGGTTTAGCAATTATATTTTTGACAGTACAAAAAACAGATGACAGGTAATTGCCTTTAGATTATGCTTAAAAATGAAAATTTTTAAAACTTAATAAGAAGGTGCTACAATTACTCGTTTGTCAAGAATAAAATTATTGCCATGAAAATTGACTTGTTTTTTAATTTTAAGAAAATGTAAAGAGGTTTAAAACGTAAAGCTGTCACAATATGGTCTTTATTCGAAAAGAACAAAGAGATACTGGAAGATGCTTTTTTCTATCTGTATAAAGTTGAAATCGCCGTCACAGGAGTTTTACCAGTCAAGCGAACTAAAATCAGTGATTTCTTAAGAAAAAAAATTAACTAACTTTATTTAACAGATTGACAAGAAAAATGCGTGCAAAAATTTCATAATTTTCATATTTTTGTAATAATGTCTGTTGATTAATATTCTCACAAAAATTGATTAAACTTATTCGACATTTCTTTTGCGTTTTTTTTGTGTAAGTAATCCTTATGATTTTAATACAACAAAAATATTGACCCAATTGCATCAATTACCATTACGAAATACATTATATCCAAGCATTATAACGAAATTTCATTGTATTAACCCTTTCCCTCATATAGACTCATTTTGACGCACTCAATAGGTACCACAAAAAGCTTGATCTGCAGAAAACCACAGTTAAACCTTAACAAATTTAATTAAAAAATCCTCATTTCCAAACCACTGAGGAGCAGCGAACAGCATAAAACCTGATTAGCCTGCGAGTTACTCGCAAGCTGATCTGGTTTTATGTTGTTCGCATAGGTCTTTTCATGGTTTCCTCTATGAGGGAAAGGGTTAAAACAACAAATTTCAGATATAACAAATCAATTTGGTGCATTCCTAGAAATTCGTTACGAGCATGTTTCACTGTACACACATATAATTAAAAATCAAATCCTAAGTCAGTGACTATCTGTGTACAAGCTGCTTTGCGACTATGTGAAAAGTTTGCATATAAAGTCAAAATTATGGATATATACCTTTTGCCTGGCTGGTGCCCTGCTGCGAGACAGAAGTTAGGGCTGCTAGCTGGGCCTCATCCAGATTGATGGTGACCTCTCCACTCTGGCTTTCACTGGAACCATCAGGTGTGATCCCAGCCGCTTGTATCAGGTCCTGCAGGATGTTAGAGGGGACCTGGGTGCTTGTCTCCCCGCTGGCCTTAGATCGTTGAAGGGTTTGTGTTATCTAAAAGAAGGTGGAGAAAGTAATCCTTTTGCCTAGGAGAAAAATTTAACAAGATTCTGTCATAGACAGTATATTCCCCACCGATCAGTGCTTGTTTGAAGAAAGGGTTAAGTCAGAATTTGCATACAGGAAGATGGGAAAAAAATCAGATGGCTATACGCTAGACGAAAGGTGATCCTAATAGCTCACCCTGAGCATTTGCTAGGTGAGCTAAAAATTGAGTGATGGCAAAAAATGATGACATCCAGTAAACCATTGCTAAGAAATAGCCGAAACATTGCCATTATGTATACATACTGCATTAACTTATCAAGGGCCATAACTCTGTCTTAAATGGTCTGACCAAAACATTCTGAAGATTTGCGCATCTCTAATGATGGTTGTCAAGGAAGTTTCTTTAAAATCCAGTCAATAGTTGCAAAGAAAGAGTGCAGAAAAGAATATACTTTGTATACATACTGCACAACTAATCAAGGGCCATAACTCTGTGTTAAATGGTAAGATTGAAACATGCTGAGGATATGGGCATCTTCTATTGGTAATGATGGTTGTCATGAAGTTTCGTTAAAACCCAGTCAGTACTTGCAGAGAAATAGCACGGAAATGAATTTGGGACGGACGGAAGGACGCCAAAACAATATCCCCCTCCCGATTCCATCAATAACAAAAACACATTTATCTTTGAGATCACTGTATACCTCAAAATCATGACCCTTGTGCTTTATGAAGTATTGTTTGACATATTGATATTAAATACTCATAACTAAGACCCCCTCCCAAAAAAAAAAGCTACTTAATTCAGTTTTACTGATTATACCTCTGAATCTAACACGTGTACCTTTGAAAGTGTTGTTTTGAACATATTCATAATAAACAAGGCAGTCCAAAGGACAGCTATATCCCCCGCCGATGGCCAAATATTAGAATTTGTTTGGTCATAGGATTATGTTCACCTTAACCTGGCATGGTTGTAGCAGACATAGAAGATCAGTTTAAGACAATTTAACTTTCCGGAGTTATGTATGAATCTCAGAATTCAGAGGCACATATATTAAAAGTTTACTGACAAATAACATTTGACCTTCAAGTATGACCTTGACTGAGCCAGCGTGACCGCCTCATGCACATCAGCTCAATGAGGTTAACATTGTAGCCGAGTTTGAAGAAAATGTGTCCAAGCGTTCATGAGATATGGAGCGGACACGAAATCTGCTGAGCCAGCGTGACCGCCTCATGCACATCAGCTCAATGAGGTTAACATTTTAGCCGAGTTTGAAGAAAATGTGTCTAAGCGTTCATGAGATATGGAGCAGACACAAAAATAACATTTGACCTTCAAGTATGACCTTGACCTTGAGCCAGCATGACCGCCACATGCCTTCTGTATATCAGCTCAATGAGGTTAACACTTTAGCCGAGTTTGAAGAAAATGTGTCCAAGCGTTCATGAGATATGGAGCGGACACGAAAATGTTTCGGACACACTGACGGACGGACGGACGAAGGGCATTCCTTCGCGGCGGGGGATTAATGAGGCTGAAAACAAAAGTAAATAAAAAACAACAAACAGTAACTTTAATCAGTTTCAATGATCTTTTGTGAGGATAATATTTAATGAAGCACCTGCTTTTCCGGAGAGTTAAGATGCTAATTGCAAGAAGAGAAAAATTGCATATGTAAATAATTCCCCATACAATTTAAAAATAATTTTTAAAGAAAATCTTATCCAAACCTCATTTTCTAGGGGATTTTAGACATTCATAATATACATTAATCTTCATATAATGAATATCTCGCCAGAAGCAAGAAGACAGTACCTGTTTGGCAAGGTCACCATGAGCCGATGTGGTCACTATGACCTTTCTTTGCGTGTCCGATGAACGGGACAAGTTGGCTGTTGTTGTAGTAACAACATATTGCTTGGTGGGATCTTGTTTCTGGAGAAAACTGACAAGCTCCTGCAAACAGAAATAAATCTCTTCTTTAAACAGGAGGCCTCCTTGGTCAGGTGCTTCAGGGTTTTCCTTAAGAGGCAGCTGAAAAAACTTGAAAACTTAGGACCCCCAAACCCCTCTGCCTCCTACAATTTAAAATAAGCCTTCTACTCTGATACTTAACCCTTTCCCTCATAGAGGACACCATGAAAAGACCTATGCGAACAGCATAAAACCAGATCAGCATGCGAGTAACTCGCAGGCTGATCAGGTTTTATGCTGTTTGCTGCTCCTCAGTGGTCTGGTAATGAGGATTTTACAGTTAAATTTGGTAAGATTTAAGTGTGGTTTTCTGCAGATCAGGCTTTATGTGGTACCTATTGAGTGCGTCAAAATGAGTCTATATGAGGGAAAGGGTTAAGGAAAACTCTGGTACTTATAATTGCTAGCTTGTTATCACTAACTGCTGTTAATGTGTGTCATGTCAATTTCATGAGACAGCTGGTGGTAGGTCCTACTCAAATGACTTCTTTGTGTAACTAGCTTTACTGTGATATGGTTTTTAAATACAGTTGAACCTGTATTAGCGGCCACCTGTATTTAGTGGCCAGTTTTAATTTACCAAACAAGCAAATTGGTCTTTTTTACCTTCATTTAGCAGCCATCTCTGTTAAGTAGTTGCTTTCTATTGTTCCAATGGCTGACTGCTTAAAACAGGTTTGACTATACTGTCAAGATGAGGGTTCAATTCTAAAGTGCAACACAACCAATTGCTTTATCTTATCCACATTATGCATGTGCTCAACAATATTGTCACCCTATCCTGTTTAATATTACAGTGAAAATTCAACTATATTTTTGCAACAATTTATACAATTCAAGCTGTAGGTATGAAATATTCTCGAAGACTGCCTAAGATTCTGTAAAATTTAATAAATCCTTAATTATTGTTAAAACCAAACTTTAAAAAAAATTCACATAAAGGGTATAAATTTCAATCATAATAGACATTTCTATCAAATATTTAGGAATGATCAATCAGAAATACTTGTCATCAGAAACATACTGTCACTATTTTTTTTACTTCAAGCAGCTTGTTCAAAGAAAGTCATCAAATTAAAAATCTGTATGGATTACGTCTTTCAATACCCACCTACAGATGCACAGTCACCCAATGCACCTTTCCACGATGCAATAGCATTACAAACCACATTGAACCTTTATTTAGAACTAGGAAACATATATTTAGATTTTCTATTTTCATATGCTGCACTCTTTGTGCATGTGCTCACTTCACAGGCTGAACATTTAATAACACTTATCAATTTGCTTCTCAGGACTGGTGAAGATGCCATTTTGTCTAACCTGTCACATGGTTCAGCAAACACCTGCTTCATGGAATACTGTACTCTGAGGTGCATTTGTGAACTTAATTTTAGTTCCAATCAACTGTGAACAAGCTTCTCTATTAGAGTAAGACATTTGGCTGATTTTGCTTTGTGAATGCAGTCCAAGCAGGCCAAAAAGATACTGATCTCATCATGTTCTGCTGTTTACATGTGCAGTAAGCCAATTATAATATTCAGGCATTTCTGGAGCTTTTGGGTATTTCATGTTTTGTTTTTGTTAAGCATCAGGTGTTTTGAGAAACTGACCATTTTTTTTTTTAAATGCCTCCCAAAAATCAAAATATTTACACTGATAAAGCCAATTTATATTGAATATGCAAGGTTGATTAACACCATTACTTTTTTTTTAATTTCATGAAAGTGTTTCTAAATTTAATTTTCACCGCCATACATATTTTTTTTAAAACCTTCGAGAAAACAAACTGACATTTCTCTCCATCTAATTTAATTCATGAAATAAAAACAATAAAAAGTTACATGAACCTTCAATAAGTTTTTTGTTCATTTTCACACATTTTTTCAAACTATTTTTTTTTTTAATTATAGGTTTGTGAAAGATGTGTGAAATTCAGCAAAAACTTGCAAAAATTCCTTTAACTTTTTAAGTTCATCAAGTGATTAGTAAAACTAATTTTGAGAAATTCAGAATAAAACTTTATTACTGTAAGTTCAGAACAAAAGTGCCAGGATGGCCCTGTATCATTCACTTGAGTATTTTTCGACAGTGACCATTAAGACACCGTTAATTTTGCCATTTTTCATCAATTCAAGGGCAATAATTCCGGAGTGTCTAAGACAATCAGGCTAGTTATTAAACTTGGGTGAGATATTGTGCCCATATGTAATGTGAGCAAGTTTGGTAAAGATTGGTTCATGTTTATTAGAAAGCGGACAGTATTAATCTTATCATTTTTCATCAATTCAAGGGCCATAACTCTGGTGTGTCTAGGATATTCAGGCTGGTTATCAAAAAGGAATCGAGTTATTATGGCCATATACATTTTGACCAAGTTTGATAAAGATTGGTTCACGTTTGTTCAAGTAAGAGAGCGGACACTGTTGATTTAACCATTTTTCATCCATTAAAAGGTGTGTCTGGGACAATCTGGCAGGTTATCAAAAGGATCAGAAATGTTGTGCCCATAAACATTGTGACCAAGTTTGAAAGGGGCAAACATGATCCAATCCTGACAATATAAGGTTGGGCAGTTCATGAAAATAACCCTGTGAAAGTTTGGTCAAAGTCTGTTCAAAAATGTAGGACGAGTTGCACACAGGAAAAAAATGTTTCACGTCTGCCCACCAGCTAATCAATGTTTTTTGTTTATTGTGTTTTGGGTTTTGCTTATAGTATTTCAGTCATTTTGAGAAGTCTGCTTGAGACAGATGTAGTGCTGCAACACTGCAGTTAAATGTCATTGACATGTGGCATGATACCACACCCTGTCACATTACCCTGGCACTGTGCCAACCAGTCCTTGAACTACCCTTATATGCTGAGCGCCAAACAGGGAACTATACCAGTTTATCTCTTTACAACATGTGGCTGGGGATAGAACCATCAACTGATTAAAGTTGAACAATATAACAGATTTCCATAAAGATGAAATGATATCAATGTTATTGAAACTGTGACAAAGTTTGATCAAGATGATGAGTTGATGGCTTCAAAGAAGAACAAAACAAATATGAATTCTTGTACAGTATTTGGCAGTTACCTTTTCAAAAGGACTAGAGATGACTGCGGTGGTAGATTTACTTTGGGCCTGGGCTGACCCGGCCCCCGTCCTCCTGGGCTGAGTCTTCTGTACCACTATAACATTGGGCTTTGTGCCTGGAAATGGAACATATCAAGAACTAAAACTCTAATTTTATTGTTTTTAGTTACTTCCCTTGATTATTTTGCAATTGCATTAACAACTTTTTGTCTGAAGCATAACTTCTTCAACAATTTCACAAAATAACTAAAAATTGGTACAATGGACAAAGATACCCGTGCTTTGAAAAATTTAAACTAGTCAAGGGCTAAATCTGCTATGACTAGATGAATTAAACCGTGATATTCAACCTGTCATCCTGACAATCCATCCCAATCTTCCCCTTCCCATAAGGTATCTACCTACCAATTATGAAAACTGTGAATCTCTATTCTAACAGGAGATATTTGACTGAAAAGACCTGTATGACGCTTACCCATTAGCCAAATTACCCGTTGAAACTCTGGTTAAAAACTAGAGATTTGTTTTCATAGAAAACTGATGTCTACACCCCCCCCACACACACACACTCACCTCCCCTCACACACACATACACATGGAAGCACACACTGACATATGTACACGATATGTGTGGCTAGTGTACAAAAGGTTTGCAGTAGTTGAATACATGGCTGATTCAACGTCATGGTAAAAATCCCATTGTTTAAATTTATGTTATTTAACTTTCATTGATTCTTGAATTACATCATCAGTATTCATGGAGTAAATAGTTAAAAGGCTATCAATATTTATCAAGCTCCAACAAGAGTTATGGACCTTGTGTTTGACACTTCCTCTCATAACTGAAATTTTATTTCAATAACATGAGTAGAACACAAGTTATCTTAAGGACATACAATTGTGGAAAAAGGGTGTAATTCCAAAAAGAAACTGTTTGAAACAGATTATGCTCCCCAAACTACGCTTTCTCACAGAATTATTATAACAAGAGGCCCATGATGGCCCTAAATCGCTCACCTGAGATAAATAGGTTGACCCAAGGAACATCTGTACCAATTTATTTTAAAATCTGGCCAGTAGTTTTGAAGAAGATGATTTTTAAAGTTTTCATTTTTTTCTTCTTTTTGTTGCCATGGCAACCACAGTTCTACATGGATCAAGTTTATTTTAGCAACTTTTGTGAAGGTTGACCAAAGGATCATCCCTGCCAAGTTTAATCAAATTCTGTCCAGTGGTTTCAGAGGAGATGTTGTTTAAAGGTTTCTCTATATACATATAAGGCAAATAAGCCCTGCCCCTGGCGGCCATGTTTTTTTATGGATCGGAATGATTTTAGCAACTTTGGTAGAGGTTGACCCAAGGAACATCTGTACCAAATTATTTTGAAATCTGGCCAGTAGTTTTGAAGGAGATGATTTTTAAAGTTTTCATTTTTTTTCTTTTTGTTGCCATGGCAACCAGAGTTCTACATGGATCAAGTTTATTTTAGCAACTTTTGTGAAGGTTGACCCAAGGATCATCCCTGCCAAGTTTAATCAAATTCTGTCCAGTGGTTTCAGAGGAGATGTTGTTTAAAGGTTTCTCTATATACATATAAGGCAAATAAGCCCCACCCCTGGCGGCCATGTTTTTTTTACGAATCGGAATAATTTTAGCAACTTTGGTAGAGGTTGACCCAAGGAACATCTGTACCAAATTATTTTGAAATCTGGCCAGTAGTTTTGAAGGAGATGATTTTTAAAGTTTTCAAATTATTTTTCTTTTTGTAGCCATGGCAACCAGAGTTCTTCATGGATCAACTTTATTTTAGCAACTTTTGTAGAGCCTCATCCAAGGAACATTCCCGCCAAGTTTCATTAAATTTTGTCCAGCGGTTTCAGAGGAGATGTCGTTTAAAGCAAATTGTTGACGACTGACGACGCACGACGACGGATGTCTGACGATCACAAAAGCTCACCTTGAGCACTTTGTGCTCAGGTGAGCTAAAAATAAACAAAGGGCAATAACTCAAAATGTGCAGAGTTACAGTTCTTGTGCAATGCACTTCTCCTCCAAGAGATCTATCCACCTGTAAAGTTTCAAGTTAATAGCTTTTATACTTTTTGTGTTATGTGACAAAAAGTCTGACAGACAGACAATACAGACAGACTGATGGACAGACAGAAACTGACAGACAACTCTGATAAAATCAATGTCTTCCCTATATAAATATCTCGAATTTTTTAAATATTATTTTTGTACTTAAATAGGCATGGTAATGAATCTATATAAAACATTTATTAAAGTTTTTGATAATTAGTTCACTTAATTGATAGGGCTAAGATAGTCAAATCAAAATTCATAAATGACAAGTCACAAATTGAAAATTTAAATTTTGAGATTTTTGCATTAAATCAAAGGTATGGGTATATAAGGGCTGGCTGAGAATTATTGAGACAAACTTTTGGTGCTAAGCAAACTTTGAGAAGTATAGTAAAGAAGCTTGTTGCAGAATGGTGTTAGACTAATTTGAGTTTTGATTATATGTGTGCATTATGTCTACCAATAGTCAGACACATGGTCATCCGATGCAACCCTCCATAATTGTGAAAATATGCTTAGTTTCCCCATCACAGACGGAATCATAACACCTATATTCAGATTTTCTATTTTCATTTTCCATCACTTGGCTGATCACATTTACTCTTCACACATGTGCTAACTTCACAGGCTGAACTTACTACTACACTACCCAGAACTGCTGAAGTTGCTGAGTTGCAGAATGTGTCATGCGGTACCACAAGCACCGGCTTTTGGGATACTGTATATTACATTTAACCAATTTTCACCGAAATTGTGTTAACAAAAAAAGCATTTCCAGTGCAATGTGACCTACACATGACAAGTTTATTTTTAGGAAACAGAGACTTCATTAACATTAATGAGGGAGAGTAGAAAATTGTTCTTGTAATTTCTACCAATCATCTGTGAACAAGCAGCTTTAATTAGGAAAACCACCATTTTCTCCTGACAAATACTCTAAACCATTACAAATATTAAATAAAAATACCAGGTTATTGAAAAAGAGAGAGGTTCAATAAGTTTATTAAGATTATAAAGAAGGACCAAAGCTGAACTTCTTAATTAGCATTCACACTCAGACATCACATTTTTCTCTCTCGATAATGAAACTCTTTATAAAATTTAATTAATTCAACTACTATGAATTTTTGTCTGTATTTTTTCACTCATACATTCCACTTTCCTAACCATGCTAGGAATTTTTAAATTAAAAAAAAAAAAAATAGTGACAGAAAATTACAAGCTATTTGTACAAGAAGCAGTCAGAGACCGTCACATCCACAGCGTATGGGTTGAAAGGGAGAACAGGCTATGCATTTAAAACTAGAACTATCACTGAAGGTGATTCATACCCCCACCCCCATCTTTGACACAGGATGTATTCACATGACACATAAAACTAATGTTCACACATAGGATTTGGGCTTATAAGCATACCAAAAAAAAATATTATCACTAAAGGTGATCAATACCCACACCGGAAGTCTGTCATGTGTAGGAATACAGTTTCAAAAGTTTGCGTGAGTGAAAGACTACATGTATGTAAGGTTTAAAGTTAGTGTGAGCAATGGTTCAAAAGTTTTGGACAATGCTAAAAAGTTTTGACAGACAGACAGATAGACAGAGAGACACACATACAGACACACAGAAGAAAACAATTTGCCCCCAAGATCTGTAGCTGAGGAGAATAAAAATGCAGTCTAATTATGGTTCACATCCATATTTATTGTTTGCAAAAACCTGTCTTTAAGAATTTACATTGTGGTTTTCTTATGCACTGCACTTCCTCTCATCAAGATCAATCTACATATGAAGTTTCATCAACCTAGCTACTTTAGTATTGGAGTTATGCTCCGGACAAAATCAAAAGATTAAAAATGACAAAGGGCAATAACCCCTTTCAAAATACATGCAGAGTTATGGTTCTTGTGCACTGCACTTCCTCTCATCAAGATCAATCTACATATGAAGTTTCATCAACCTAGCTACTTTAGTATTGGAGTTATGGTCCGGACAAAATCAAAAGATTTACAAGAGCTGTCCATAAGACAGCGCGCTCAACTTTTCTCAGTTGCTAAGACACAGTTTTATGGATTTTAATAGTATGGTACATATCAATGATGATATGTTCTAGTTATAGTAGGAATTATTCTATCACCTCCAATAAACAAATATGACATTTTTAATTGGTGAAATTAGCATGCAGAATCAATTTGAGAATGTGGTGTGCTGATCTGCCAACTCCAGTGCTAAAATCTGAAATTGTAATATTCCAAGTTATGGTGGAATACCTGTGATAGTATTGAAAATATACAACTTTGTAAAAAAATTAACCATGATTTCGGCTGTTTTCTAAGTATGAAAGGGGCATAATTCAAGAAGTAGTACAGCCAGGGTTATGGGCCTTGCTAGTAAGGAAATAAAAAAATTCCTTTGGTTTTTAAGTATGAAAGTGGCATAACTTAAGAAGTAGTACAGCAAGAGTTATGGGCCTTGTTAGTAAGGTAGAGGTAATGATGGTAAATATGTACTTGAAGTTTCAGTTGAATACCTTAGATAGTATTGAAGATATACAACTTTGTAAAAACTTTAACCTTGATTTTGGCTGTTTTGTAAGTATGAAAGGGGCATAACTCCAAAAATAGGGTAGCCAGGGTTGTGGGCCTTAGAAGTAAGGTAGAAGTGATGATGGTAAATAAGTATTTTAAGTTTGGGTGGAATACCTTTGATAGTATTTAAGTTATTGATATTTGAAAAAAACTTTAACCTTGTGTTGCAACGACGCTGACGCCGACACCGACGCCCGAGTGACAGTATAAGCTCTCATTTTCTTTGAAAAGTCGAGCTAAAAATGACAAAGGGCAATAACTCCTTTCAAAATACATGCAGAGTTATGGTTCTTATGCACTGCACTTCCTCTCATCAAGGTCTATCTACCTATGAAGTTTCATCAACATAGGTACAGTAGTTTTGGAGAAATGCTCCGGACAAATATTTGTAGACCAACCGCCGGACCGCCGGACCGACCGACAGGGTGACTCCTATATACCCCCCCAAATTTCATTTGTGGGGGTATAATAAAGGTGATAGAGTGTAAACACTAAAAATTGTTGACGCCGCACGACGCACGCTCACGGGATCACAATAGCTCACCTTGAGCTTTGCTCAGGTGAGCTAAAAATGAAAGGGGGAGAAAACAAGAGGGCCGTAAGGCCCTATATCGCTCACCTGAGGGGTCTTGATGTATAGGCATTGAAGACAATTATAGCTTGTATTGAGGTTGTTTCGGTTAAAATTAACTAGTGCACTGTTAACCACCATGAAATAAAGTATATAACATAAGGAAAGATTAAAATAAGTATTTTATAAATTAAAAAAAGGGAGTCTTATCAGAACGCATATTGAATTTCTTTTTTATTGATAAAATAACAAAAGAACCTTGCAAAATAACAAAAGAACATTGTAAAATATATTCACATAAAAAGGAACACATTATTGTAGAGGAGAATATATGAGATCAAGATTTGGTGTGGGGTCATTTATCACCGTAGGGCCATGATTTGAACAATCTTGGTAATGGCCCATTAGATGATGCTACATACCAAATATCTTAGCTCTTGGCCTTATGGTTTCAGAGTAGAATTTTTTTTAAAAGTTTTTCCTATATAACTCTATGTAAAACAAGTGACCCCTGGAGCGGGGTCATTTATCACCTCAGGGCCATGATTTGAACAATCTTGGTAATGGTTCATTAGACAATGCTACATACCAAATATCTAAGCTCTAGGCCTTTTGGATTTGGAGAAGAAGTTTTTTTAAGATTTCACTTTTAAAATCTATTTTTAGCTCCTGTGACCTAATTATGCAATGGACTGGAACCATTTGAACAACTTTGGTAGAGAGTCTGCCAAGGAACTTTCCTGCAAAACAATTTTGAAATTGGCCAAGTGGTTTAGGAGGAGAAGTCGTTTGAACGAAAAGTTGACGACGGACGCACGCACGCACGGACAATGGACGATGGGCGATCACAAAAGCTCACCTTGAGCACTTTGTGCTCAGGTGAGCTAAAAAAGAGAAAATTTGTGTATAGGTATAATATACATAATATAAAAAGGTAAAAATAAATACATACATACAAATATATATACATTGACATGTACTATCAAAAATGGCCGATACTATATTTTGTCTTAAGCAGCCAACTTGTCTTAAGCAGCCAATTATGGCCCGTCCCTTGGGTGGCTGCCAAATACAAGTTTGACTGTACTTGCTACCACCTTCAAAAGTAGGAAACAATATTAATCTTTCATGTAGCAAGTTAGGTAGCAAATTAATTGTTCATGGACTGCTCTTTTGTCTCCTATGGGATCGTCTAGATTGTTTTAATGTTGTCACATATGTCATAATTGTGCAAATGTGCACAAATATGAAGAGAAACATTAAACAATACTAGGTCATTTTTCAGGAAGTAAGTTTATTCCACCAACATAGCAAGCTGCCTTTTTAGTAGCAAATTTACCATGGCTAATTTTTAACCTCAAATCTGAGATAAATATAAGACATACTCACCAGAGATTCCGGATGCGTTCTTCACAGCATGAAGGTGCAGCGTCTTGGGGTTGACCGTCACGACACTGGATCCCCGGGGTGCGGTGATGATTTTACCACCCTGGGTCTGGATGTTCAACACTTTGGTGCCTGCTGGCGTTCCTGAAAAGTGTGATGATTTAATTATCGAGTGTCTGACTTTCCTTGTGAAACTAATGAAACACTGTTTAAGCAGGCTCTCAGAACTGAGAAAATATTTCCTACAGCAGTTTTTTTTTTCTCCCTTCTTTATCTAAAGCTATTCAAAGGCATCTTCCCATCTTAAATTTTTTTTCAACTCATGCAGTTTTCCCTCATGTCTACATTTACCTGAAGAAATGTCTTTCCCCTAAAATCATGAATTGCACACATTTTGGGACATATGTATACTGTGGTAATGAACTATAAATGAAGAAGAAGAATACCTCCATTATCTGCTTTTATGAATTTCACCGAGATATACTTATGCCACATATTTAATTAAATGTATCTCAGAAATTGTTGTAGTGACCTAAATGGACAAATCCAGCATTTTTTTCCCCCTTAAATAAGTGGGAAAATGGACCTGTTCACAATTACGAACTGTTCTTCACAATTTTCAGACAGGGTCCAATGGACCCGTTCACAATTCTGGCGAATATTCACAATTCTTGCCAACATAGTCTAACAAGAGCTACCAGAGGACAGCACGCTTGACTATTCAAAATGCTTGTTGGTAAATCAAATGAAATCTATTTCAATTCTTGCCCTTCACATTCCCTGTACATAATAACAGTCAAAAATGATATACCTTGATAGTCTGATACCCCTTAATATATTTATGATGTCTAAAATCAATCCCATGCCTAGTTACTGAGACATAAGCACAATAACACTGTGCATGCAAAACTTAAACTTAAATTTTAATCAAGATTGGGATAAAACTGTGGCCTCTAGAGTGTTCACAAGGATTTTCTAAGATTTGACCTGGTGACCTAGTTTTTAACCCCACATGACCCATTTTCGAAATCCTCCAAGATATCATGTAGACAAACACCCTGGGCAACTTACATGAAGAGTGGGCCAAAACTGTGGCCTCTAGAGTGTTCACAAGGTTTTTCTAAGATTTGACCTGGTGACCTAGTTTTTGACCCAATTTCAAACTCATCTGAGATATCATGTAGACAAACATCCTGACCAAGTTTCATAAAGATTGGGCCAAAACTGTGGCCTCTAGGGTGTTCACAAGCAATTGTTGACGACGGACAACAGATGACACATGATGGACAAAAAGCAGTCACAAAAGCTCACCCTGAGTACAAGTGCTCAGGTGAGCTAAAAACGATGCATTTTTTCACAATTTTCATCGTACCGGACCCATTCACAATTAAGGGAAAAATTCACTGAAATCAATTCTTTTTTAAATTAAAGATCTGTAGCAGAAGTTCTCTTATAACAAAAATACAAAATATCTGATGAAACAAACAACAACAACAAAAAAAAACGTTCAAAAGTATTCCTGGTAAAGCACATAAAAAGTTAGTTCTTTTCCATATTTCTGTTATAACTTTATAATGCACATTTATAAGCCAAAATTCTAATTTGAATTTTTTTAACCTGCCAAACATTGTTTCTGAAGTTTAAAAACAATATCTGAAAAATGGAAAGTGCAAGGTGACAGAAAATAAAAATTAACTTCAGAATCAATTCAGGTAAAACTATTTACAGTGATCCTTTTGTGAATCTTGGGAGATATGGATTGGCTTAAGGGAAAAATGATATTCTTCAAATGACAATACTTAAATTTCCACTGTACAATCGGAGTTAATATGACCGAGTTTCGATATCAACAGGTACTCAAGTGTATTATAAAGTTAAATATATTTCAACCAAAACATTTAAACATAATTCCTAGGAACTAGAAAAGGTGTTAAAAAATAGCTATTAAATGAACTTGCAAAACCTGAAATTCACAATACTAATGTGTACATTATCCAGATGCCCATAAAATGGGAAACAAAATCAATTTTTTTTTTCTGAAAGTTTCTTTTTATGTGAATTTTATAGTGCTCTTTTGAAACCAGTTTGCATGGTACGCTATTTAATGATGCCTCTATTTTAAAACTACTTCTATTTTAAAACATTTACGTACAAGTTAGTATTGTTACTGATCCCCATACTGACAATATAGGGCCTTCAAAATGGGATATAATCTTGCACAATGCTCTTAGGGATGATCTAAAGTGATGTTTTGCATTTTATTACACTTTTTGAAACCATCTGATGATGAAAACAATGTGAAAACAAGCTCAGGCAAAAAAAATCATAAAAAGTCTGTTTCTACAAACATTTCCAAGAACATTAAGGTAGGTAGGTTGGCAAAACTATTTTTTGAAATTATGAAGGTTTTTTTTTTTTTTTTAATGGTTAGCCGGGACAATATTTTTTAAACCCCTTGGACACAGGAGTCTGATAGCAGGGTTCAGGCAAGCAAACAATTAGACCAAATTTCATGGTGTATTTACTAGGTTTAAGATTTAAGGTGACCCAGTTTTCAAACCCATATATCCCAGTTATGAGCATGTCTGGTATTTCATGAAAGTTTTGACTAGTTCTCATAAAATTGTGGCTTTGGGAGGACCCACAAGCAAATGTTTGCTTTTATTAGGTTTAATGTCCGAATGACACTAATTCAGTCATTTGGAGATTTATGTCTACATGAAACAAATAAAGTGCTATCACAATAGGATATCAAACTGTAGACAAAAGGCATGAGACTACATATAGTCACATTATCCTGACACCTTCTGTACCAGCCTGTCGTTATATAATGAGTGCCAAGCAAAGGATCTATACCAGTCCCATTTTTTTGTGACTTTTTAATGTTGTGGCTGGGAATTGAACCATTCCATTGCAGATGCTCTAAACACTTGGCCACTGGTATTGTAAAGTGTTTACATGGCTCTTGTAAAAGGGCTTTTTACACTAAACAGCCAGACTCAGGAATCAGTGGTAGTCCAGCGGACTCCATGCAAAGGATTTGTCAGATATTGCACTTAATGGCAGGGGGCATAAAAAGTTCAAATTTTCAGATCCTTTCTCTCATCTACAGTATAGCATGCTAACATACCTGCCAATCCAGTAGCTGGTCTGGTCACCATGGTTACAGATGATGATGGTGTGCTACTACCTGCACTCACCACTACCACCGGGGTACCACTGTGGGTTGACATCTGGCTGGGCTTGGGCAGAATCTTACTTGTACCCCCTGGCAGATTCTGCGTGATTATCTTCATACCTGAAAAAGTGGGTCCTTTTTTTTAAAACCTGTGGCTTTTTTAATTTTTCATTTACTACCTGTGGTGTTCTTGTTGGGAAAATATGCATTTAAAGGCAAAAACTGGGAAAATGGAAGTGTTTAAAGATTAACAATGAAATAATCTTATTGTGTAATTCTCTTATTAAAGGTGTTATATGTCCTAGATAGTTTCAAATCAACATTTAGATTATGACAATATCACAAATTTCATTAAAATTCCTTGATTTTATTTTTGAATGGGAAAATTATTTTCTGGGAAAAATGTCCGTTTTAAGCTAAGGGAAACTGTCTACCTTAGGTAGCTAATTCACACACACACACACATAAAAAATCTTTGATAAATAATTCTGAAGATATCACTGGAGTGATCAAAACATCCCAAAAGCAGAACTGTTTTCTCTCATACAGTAATATTTCCCCATGTTCGACAATAGTTACACTGACCTTGACCTCCATCTGACTATAAAACAGAGGTTTAATTTGTGACAAGATGTGACGGGGGCAGGGATGCAACAGTGCAAGTAATTCCTATATAGCCTAATTTTATTCTGTGAATCAGGAATATAACTAAGCCAATAGAAATTGAGAAAGTGCCAATTTAGCATTAACCTTGTCTTTTCTGAATTATACATCCCTATATATGAATTATGAATCATTGAAACTGTCTCAATGTAATTTTGTGGGGGAAAATAGAGATTTACAGTAAATGTGTGAAAAATCTGACAGCAAAAGAATTATAGATCAAGATTGAATCAGGGTTTTTACTTACTCCTTAATCTTTGTTGAAAGAACTCCCCATGTTAAAACCACTTCTTATATAAATATATGGAGGACTCAAACTTCTTCAAGAACTTGTGAAGGATCCTAACTTTCAAAATCCTATGAATACACACAAAAAAAATACCCCTGGCCTCACCTCCTTCCTGACGTATCTGTATTGAGGGGGTCTGCTTGGTGCCGGGTTTGATACCTGGTACTGACTGTGGGGAAGGCTGGACAGGCTGCGGTCCCATGGGGATAACCACACCTGGCCGCGGCTGTGGCAGCTGAAAACAATAGATGTCAGCGCCCTCATTTCAGAAATTCATGATCATATACTTAGAGATAATGGAAGTAGGAGCGTTTTTCTTTGTTTTAATGGTTTTATTGATTTTGCAATAATAGTGTGCTATATTAAGACTACACTGTAAACTCTTTATAACGCGGGTTTGGGGGTCCAAGGTGGTGATCCGCGCTCTATGTGAATCCGCGTTATTGTTATTTCAGGTTAAAATCCCCCCCCTCACTTATACTGTATGCTATATCGAGTAAAGCCATCCCCCACCCACCCGCTTACACTGTACCGATAAAATCGGCGGTCAGTTTCTGTCTTATTCTTATTGTGCTTAATCGATAATCCGTATCAAAATGTGCTGAAGTGCGAAAACATAACAGGTTCATGTCATTAGTCGGGGGAAAAATAGCCGATATTGGCTTCTTAACTGTTTGACTTATGACAGTTTACCATTGTTCACCCACCTAAGTGTACTAGTGTGACTGGTTTTCAGCCTATAGCGAGAGAAACTAACACGTATCAGGTAATCAGCGGATAACCGGGAACCGCTGTTTGTAAACAAAAATGGCGGCTACAATAGAATGATACATACGAAAAATACGAAAATTGCTCTTTTTTTTCAAAAAAAAAGGGGTCCATGGACATCCGCGTTACATTGGATACAGCGTTGTTCCGAGGAGCGTTATAAGGAGTTTACAGTGTATAAAGAAGACAGAGATACACATATACACTCTAGTATTACAACAGCATTCAAAGGGTCAGGAAGTATAGATACTCAGAGAGAGAGAGAGAGAGAGAGAGAGAGAGAGAGAGAGCTTGTGGATTTGTATAGATTTTCATAGGATTTTTTTAATAAAATTGATTTTAATGCTCATCAAAAATCCTTGAGATGAAACGGACATGTCTTACAAATCTGAGAGAGGCCCTGTATTAACCATGACTGACAAAATTTCCATGTAATTCAGCTAAACAAACAAGGAAAATTTACTATTTCAAATAGGTGGGAAATGAATGTTCTGTCTAATATACTGGGTTCTCACCAAATTTCTGAGAAAAGGACTTTTTGTTTTCCTGAGCAGCTCCTATGCAGACAGGAGGAGGCAAACTTTTTTCTTTTTTTTATGACTTGGACTTGACTATGACTATTTGAGTTTACCGTCGCCTCGACAGTATTTCAGTCATATAGTGACGTCCAGCTAATTACAGGTGAAGGAAGACCCCAAATGCACGGAGACATCTGGATAGAACCACCAACCTACTGCAAGCCAGCTGATAAGCTTCCTCACATGAAAATCTGAATGACCCTGCCGGGATTCGAACCCACGCGGTGAGGGGCTGAGTGAGTGTTAAGGTCAGCGACTTTAACCTCTCGGCCACGGAGGCCCCTGATGATATGGAAGGGGCCTTACTACCATAATATGGGAAAAACATGCACTAATTTTTGAGATGGGAAGAAAAATCCTGCGGTAAATAAGAATTTTGGGGAAAACTGCATGACTTTAAAGAAATTTCCTGATGGGAAGACTGATGACAAGGACTTAAGTTTTTAGAAAACTACTGAGAAACCTGATAAACTTCCTCGTGTCATGTGTAAACTTTACCTGTAATATTTTTTGACGTGGTATAGTCTTGAACCTGGGTCGGGAGACGCTGATAGTTGGAGTCAGGAAAGCTGTGGTGGATGTGCCAATTGATGATGATGACAATGGTGATAAAACTGAAAAAAGTTTGAATGATGTTTTAGCAATACTTTAAAAATCATTAATTTTTGGTTATTGTATTTTAGGAAATTTTGTGAGAATCTTTAATCATGGGTTCATGTTCTAGAAAACATGGACTACATAAAGAACTTTTTTTATGGGGTTAATATTCATGGATAAAACACTACACTAAATTGATGAAAATCAGTGTCCCACAAAAGTTAACGATTTGAATGTAGATAAGAACAACACCAATAACTAGCCACAAAATATTCTATTTTTCATTTATTATATTCATTGAAATTAATTGCTTTATTCAATTCTCCTTTTCTTATTAGGTTTTTCGTCTGGGATAGGTTCTCTGCTTCCAGCAGATACAAATATTGTAACTTGATGGACCTTTCAGGTGATAATCAGTTTTCAAAGACAGGGCTTTGAACAAAACAATATTGACAGAAAAGCAAATAAATAAAATTATAGCATTTTTCAAGACGTTTCTAAAAGTACTTATATTAATAGGAATGAAAGCAAAATAATAAAAGGTTATAAATCCTGAAAAAAAAAAAAAAAAAAAAAATCAGCACAAAAACAAGTTATTGAAATAAAAGTTATCAACCTGAGGTGGTGGTTGTGATGGTGGATGCTGATGTCATAGTAACCATGTTATTAGTGTTGGTTGCTACGGAGCTGGAGGGAAAAATGATGGACTTGTTCTGGTGGGATGTGGAGGTTCCGGTAGACACTGTTGACCGTACAATTGGCATGGAAATGGTCTTCTGGGGGGCGCTGCCTTGCGGGGACTGACCTTGACTGGATACTAGGATTACCTGAGGGTCACAAGCAACAAGGAGATTATGAGTATTGACTGAGTAATGATATTGTTAGTTTATTGGGTTTAATATCCCACAAATAGTGTTTCAGTCATTTGGAGACTATATCTACTAGAGGAAGAAGTTCTCTCACACCGCAATATCACGTTGCTGTCATATGGCATGATACCATTCCCAGTCACATTATCCTGACATTGGGCCAACTATTCCTGGAATTACCCTTAGGGAGCTATACCAGTACCAATTCTAACGACTTTCTTTCGATCAGGGATTGAACCCACATCTACTGCTCCTAATATTAGCCTGCATAATATTAGCCTGAGTTATAACACAATTTAGAACACTCAAAATACAGATCAATCATTTTCAACAGCAAATTGCCAATAATAAACTCCTTTGTATATCAATGTATATTCAATGAAAGAAGAGTTACAAAAAAAAAAATGTGATATATATACAATAGACAGACAATGGTGAAGTGGCCAAAAATCAGCCTGCAAGTCTTATATTAGTTATAAATGTATTTTCTCACTAAAATCCATGCATTAAATGGATAAGCACTCACCTTCTGTGTCTGACTGCCACTTGCCACGACCCTTGTTTGTGCCTGTGGACTTTTACTAATGGTTATTTTCTTTGGCGAGATATTGGGTATGTTAGCCATGGTTGTGGTGTAGGTCACCTGTGGAACCGGGGTCCCCGTCGGTGATACAAGACTCTCTGTTGACGTGCTGCGCCTCCTCTTTCGAATCTGAATGTCGTCATCGTCTTCAGTGTTGAGTCCTCCTGGCACAGATTTGGTTGTGTTTTTTTAAGCTACATATCTTTCTATCCATCCATTGAACAGTCAATTAATATAGTAAAAAGATCTCTCCAAAACATCCATATCATTGTTACAATTCTGTGAAAATATTCTAAAAAAACTGTTCAAGCTAAGAGAAAATCTTTCAGCAAAAATTAAAGCCTCTTATTTTAAAAATAGGGATAGGACAGGGGGAAAACACCTACCTCACAAAGAACAGAAAAGTAAAGATAAACAAAACAAATAATTCACAAAAATGTCATCAGATTATTCACCTTTGATGTGGATTGACATTCCACTTGGTAGAACGACAACGTTGGAGGTGGGGCTGGCAGGTCGTGATGTTCGTGGGGTAGGAGGCGGGGAAGAAACGGGGACAGCTGAAATCATACCAAGACACGATTATTCAAGCATGTTTGTTTTTCTCAAGGCAGTTAATTGCATTCAGTCTGATATGGCCCCCTGTGGTTTAAAGTGTCATTGAAAATTTAGCTTATATTCAGGCATTATCATCAAGTTAAAACACAGCAGAAAGAAAATTCCAATTTCAGGTAGCGGAATGGTTAAAGCACACAGAATCTTGCGATCATGGGTTTCATCCCAGGCCACAAGATATCAGAAGTCATAAACAAGAAGGCCAAGATAGCCCTGAATCGCTAACCTGAGAAGCATTGCATTCAATGCCCTTTTTTAACATAGTCATGCTGAATACAAAATTCATGCAGAGGTACAGCAAAATAATTGTAATTCCACATAAAAACTGTACCTGTGATGCAAATTTTGATGGTTATACCTTTAATTAAGAAAAGCAAAGAGATAATAATTATAAACATTATCACAAGTTTGAAATATGACTGCTAAAGAAATAAAGATGCTAGAGACAGTACAAAAAGTGAAATCTGTCATTTTTTCATCATTCAAGGGCCATAACTCCAGACCTACTAAGTCGATATCTGGCAATATTGATCTTAGCCGGGAGAGACTGCTTATAACAATTATCATAAACTTTATGGAGACTGATTAAGAAATGGAGATGCTAGAAAGTACACAGAGGTGATATCTGGCTTTTTTTTAATCATCCAAAAGCCATAACTCCAGACCTACTTGGCAGATACACTGTTAACTCTTTATAACGCGGGTTTGGGGGTCCAAGGTGGTGATCCGCGCTCTATGTGAATCCGCGTTATTGCTATTTCAGGTTAAAATCCCCCCATCCACTTATACTGTATGCTATATCGAGTAAAGCCATCCCCCACCCACCCGCTTACACTGTATCGGTAAAATCGGCGGTCAGTTTCTGTCTTATTCCTATTGTGCTTAATCGATAATCCGTATCAAAATGTGCTGACACGTGCTGAAGTGCGAAAACATAACAGGTTAATGTCATTAGTCGGGGGAAAAATAGCCGATATTGGCTTCTTAACTGTTTGACTTATGACAGTTTACCATTGTTCACCCACCTAAGTGTACTAGTGTGACTGGTTTTCAGCCTACAGCGAGAGAAACTAACACGTATCAGGTAATCGGCGGATAACCGGGAAACACTGTTTGTAAACAAAAATGGCGGCTACAAAAGAATGATACATACAAAAAATACGAAAATTGCTATTTTTTTCCAAAAAAAAAGGGGTCCATGGACATCCGCGTTACATTGGATACAGCGTTGTTCCGAGGAGCGTTATAAGGAGTTTACAGTGTATCTGGCATTATCTATCTAAGCTGGGAGAGATTGTTTATAACAATTACCATAAAGTTTTTAGAAGATTGTATAAGAAATGAAATGCTAGAGTACACAAAGTGAAAATCATTCAAGGGCCATAACTCCAGACTTACTTGGCAGATATCTGGCATTATCGACCTTAGCTGGGAGAGATTGTTTATAAGAATTATCATAAAGTTTCAAGAAGATTGATGAGGAAATGAAGATTATGGAGGGAACACAAAGTAAAATTTGGCATTTCTTTATCTTTCAAGGGTCATAACTCCAGACCTAATCGGTGGATATTAACCATAATTGAACTTGACCAAGGGATTATGGCTATAGACATTGTCATAAAGTTTCAAAAATATTGCTTAAGAAATGAAGATGCTAGAGTGTACACATTACACAAGATGTTGACTGACGGACGACAGCCATTAACTAACCACAATAGCTCACCTTGAGCACTTTGTGCTCAGGTGAGCTAAAAATGGTTCTTGTATAGCCCCCTTGCATAGCACTTGGCATATAAGGGTAGTTCTAGGACTAGTTGGCCTGGTGTCAGAATAATGTGACTAGGTGTATTATATTGCGTGATACTGCATTATGGCAGCACTGTATCTGTCTCATGTAGGCTAAATGATTCTGTCAATGGCACTTTAACCACATTAAACAACCACAAACCTAAGAGCGACATGTCAAGACCCTGCCTAAGGTGTACATTTCACCTCTAAGTGTGAGTTTGACTTAGAGCTAGTGACCAAACTCTTTTGTGCAATGAAGTAAAACTTACTACTAAATCATTTAGGAATATTTTGAGAATTTACAGTCCAGACAAGAGGGCCAAGATGGCCCTAGATCGCTCACCTGAGAAAAGTATCATTCATTGCCTGTACAAAACAGATTGCTTTAGAATAAAGATGATGAGGTGAAACAATGTTCAGGAATTTTCTGACCCATCCACAAAAGATATCATCATGACAAACATTCTGCCAAAGTTTGAGGATGATTGGACCAAAAATGTTGCCCTCAGAGTATAAACAAGATATTTCTAAGATCTGACCTACTGACCTACATTTCTGTCCAGCCCCACCCATTTTCAAACTGGTTCAAGATATCATGATGACAGACAATCTGACCAAGTTTGAGGAAGATTGCATCAAAATTGTGGCCTCTAGTGTGTAAACAAGAATTTTCTAAGATTTGACCTACTTTTGGATCCAACCTGACCCATTATCGAAAGGGTTCAAGATATCTCAAGACAAACTTCTGACCAATGAGGAAGATTGATCAAAATTGTGGCCTCTAGTGTGTAAACAAGATTTTTCTAAGATTTGACCTACTGACCTACTTTTTGATCCAACCTGACCATTTTCAAAAGGGTTCAAGATATCATCAAGTCAAACCTTCTGACCAAATTTGAGGAAGATTGGATCAAAATTGTGGCCTCTAGTGTGTAAACAAGATTTTTTATAAGATTTGACCTACTGACCTACTTTTTGATCCAACCTGACCCATTTCCGAAAGGGTTCAAGATATCATCAAGACAAACATTCTGACCAAGTTTGAGGAAGAATGGATCAAAATTGTGGCCTCTAGTGTGTAAACATCAAAATTGCTGACGGATGAAGGACAATCAAGTATCCCAAAAGCTCACCCTGAGCTATGGTCAGGTGAGCTAAAAAGCAAATGAACTTTCACCTTTAAGTGTGACCTTGACTTTGGAGTAAGGGACCTATATCTTGCGTGCAGCACTTCATCTCACTGAAGCATGAATTTAAATTATTTGAAAATCCTGTGATCCATGTTTAAGTTACAACCCTGACAAGCAAATCCAGCAAAATGACCTTTTGTTTTACCTTGACTTGAAGCTAGACAACACTTTGTCTCATTGAGAAAAACATTACTTCCAGTTATTTAAAATATCAATAGGGGTCATCTACTAGTCATGACCAATCACACTATGAAATCTGAGGAATGCCGGCCCAAGTGTTCTCCACTTATTGATCAGAAATGATTTTCACATTCGAGGTCACTGTGACCTTGGCCTTTGACCAAGTGACACCAAAATCAATAAGGGGTCATCTACTAATCATAACCAATCACACTATGAAGTTAGGAATGTGGGCTCAAGCATTCTCCAGTTATTGAGCGGAAACAAAAATATTAAATTACCATCTCGAACACCTGTCAGTGACGGACTAGGAAGAGCTGCATTTTTCTCTGCCTGCATGTTGGCCACCTGATTGGCAGTCACTGTGAAGGCAGTCTGTGGCACTAGTCTCGGCATGAGTGGGACAAGCCTCCTTCCTTCTATCAGCCATTCCTGGGTTGAGTTGGATGGCGACATACTGAAATAAGGGACAAAAGAAACTTAAACAACAAAATAATATGCAAGCATGTATATTGCTTTCATTTTTATTTATGTAACCCAGACATTCTAAAGAGTTTTAAGGGATCACAGGACATTTGGTCCAGGCCTTTTCACAGACGCAACAAGTGCCCCGGGGCTCCTGAATTTTGAAATCAGAGTCACCGGGGCGCCTAAAATCTCAATCAGAATCACCGGGGCGTCTGAATTTGTCTGCTTACCAAACCATACCTTGCCTCGCTAACAGAGAACCACGCTTTCGCGTCTTGTCTCGCAACTTCCCAGCATGACACCAGTACACACACCTACACAATGCTGTCAGACAGTGTCGTGTATATGATGCTTACATCAGTACCCTCCAAAGTGTGAAGTCAGTGGCCTAAGGAAACAAGTTGAGGGTTGAAAGTGAAACTATGCTTGGTACATAAGAACATACCAGCACTTAGCATTGTTTTGCTCTTAACCTTCTCGATGTTTACGCACCAAATGTCGAAGTCAAGTAGGTTTAGTATGCGGAGTACAGTCCAGATATCGGTTTTGCATTTAACGATGAAATATGCAAGTCACATTACATCAAACATATTTCCAACTGTTATAAATATTATTTGAAATGAATGTTTGGCAATCGTGCATAAAAACGTGATGAATCATGAAAATCTGAGTATAGGAGGAACACATGTACTTTGATCGAATTACAAAGACATAAACGTAACCCATGGTTATAGCATTAAGAAAAAACAAAAAAACAAAAAAACAAAAAAAAAACCTTCCCCCCATTTTATTTCATGAATTCAATGCAAGTTGAAACCTGTCATTTATATCTATTCTCTTTTTTTCTTCTGCAGTCACAGACACAACATTTATTAATGAAACTACTCATCATAAACATCGTATTACAGCTCAGGTTAAAGATGCTTATTTTGTGTGTTAACTCTATAGATGATAATATCATAGAGGTATTTAATATGGATTGAATTATGCATATAAAAGGTGCACCTATTACTTTGTTAATATGGTAATGAATTTTCAGCTATGCTTATGTAAGTAAATTATATGCTCGCCAAACTCTTCAGAAACGAAATGCATAATAATTATCATATTTTGACTTTAAAACTTAAGTTATAAAGATTTTTTTTTCAAAACACAAGAGTCAAGTAAAAAAATAAATCAGATTGAGCAGCCCCTTTCGAAAATATCTGTAGAATTAGAACTGTGTTTATAACAAATATGATATGACTGTAACGCAAGTGAGTCAACTCATTGAAGATTATGCGTGAAATTGTGAGCAAAACACTTTTGTACGAAAACTTTGAATTCAAATAAAATTCGAATCACGAAATAAAATTCATATAACAAGTTGACTTTTAACCAATTATCTAATATATATATTCTCCCCCTTCTGTTATATAAGTAAATGGAGAGGAACATTATCTACCAGTCAAGTAATAACTTTCGATTCATTAATGACAGCATTTAAAGTGAAAATTAAATAAAATACATATGTTTTTTTTTTTCAATGAACCAGTAATGGTAATAAACAAGTCATTAAAAAAATCATGAATAAGTCAATGCCACCCAGCATCCCCCTAGACAAACTTTGTAAGGTGCGAAAATGGGGGACTTCGGCACTAATCAAGATTAATTGGCGCCAATATGTAACGATGGCCAACTGACACTTCCCGTTGTGTACCGGGTACTATGATGTTCACATGACATTCGGTACTCAAAAATGTATATAAAATGCAAATGAAAAGGTAAGCAATCGTCATTGTGCGTTATCTTCAGTACGTTGAAGCGTATCAAGACACAGCATCGAGCGTCCATGTCTAACAAAGTCCTGAATGCACTCCTCGCCGTCAGTCTCCAGGGAGACAGCATTGAGAGCTTTAACTTCGAGTCCGCAGTGGAGACATGGCACAGCACACGGCCCCGACAAACAGCCATTAACTGAAGTGTGCAACCCCCCCTTTCGACATTGATTGAAAAATATAATCAGCTGCAACATATCCAGGATGTATTTTTTTGCCTTACAAAGAAAGTGTTAGTTTTTCGTGAGGGAGACTAACTTTTTATTTATTTTTGTTACACTATACTCCAAACAATTCTATTAAATATGCGAAACAATAGTAATGAGTTGTTGTTACTTTCTATTTCTAATTTGATTCATTCCCTTCTCATCCCATTGGCCATGAAAGGAACAAAGAAGGAAAGAACAAGCACATACGAAACAAAACAACAACAACAACTTTACACGAAAAGCATTTAATTTTCTTAGGGGACATTTGTCTATATACTTTTAATCTGTATCAGCATCGAGTTAAATAACAATAATTAATAAAACGTGAACTGTGTTCAGCCAGAGTGACGCAACTTAAACACGCGGGTGTCTGGCATATTTTCAACACAGTTCAATGTCATTTCCGGTAAAATGATACTCAAAGATACCCTCTCCGAGTAAGATAAAAGGATACGGTAATGTGCATTTCAAACATAGAAAGAAAACTGATCAATGACATTACAAACAAAAGCACTGGGTTAGTGCGAAAGTTTAACCGGAACCGTTAAAATGTGTAATGTTCGTCGACTGACATTAAGACGTCGGCGAGAAGTGAACATACATAACACTTTAATTAACAACCCGAAAAAAACAACAGAAGAAGTCTAAAAAAAACTTGTCTCAATATAGATTAATGGTTACAGTTACGAAAATGATTATCATTCTTAATGTTGGGTTGATATACATCCCCGGAAATATTGAGTTACCAGGGCGCCTTACCAAAATCCTGTGGAAAAGCCCTGTTGGTCCTGTAATTTTACAAAATTCACAGGACCGAAATCAACTTTACAGGACAGAACTTAAACAACAAGATTTCATTATTGTCTATCATTTATTTCATTTATTCTATAAAGTTACTCAGACTTTATTACCATATCTTTTTAGATTCCTGATTTAATAAAAATGAATTTTCAACACATAGGTCAGTCATACATGTATATAGTAAAAATTGCTGCTAGATACTCTACCGGACATTTGGACAGACTGTAATGAAATATTCACAGGACCAAAATAGAAATCACCATTCAGGTCAGACAGACAAGCACTTTTTGGAATGTCTAGTAACCTAATTAAATCCTATTTCCCCAAGCTGGAACTGCACTCTGGACTCCCTACCACATCTTTGCAAAAGTTAGCTCTATGAAAACAAGAGCCATGTTGACATGGCCATCCCCCGCCGAACGCTTATCTTAAGACGTGTGAGAGTGTATTCTTTTTAAGAATTTTGTAATGAGACTGATGTTTAATTGTTAAGATATGAAACCCATGTGAAGACCTACGAATTCCTCTATTTTAAGGTCTACAGGTAAGTGTGATAAAAATTAAGCCTGAAAAATAACAAAGGGCAAAAGCTCAAAAATTATGAAAGGTAGCGTTATCATTCTTGTGCACTGCACTCCTCCCCAATAAGATCTATCCATCTATGAAGTTCAAAGTTGATATCTCAAATTCTTTTAAACTTATGCTCCGGACAAAAATTAAGTCTGAAAAATAACAAAGGGCAATAACTCAAAAATCATGAAAGATAGAGTTATCCTTCGTATGCACTGCACTCCTCCTCAATGAGATCTATTCACCTATAAAGTATCAAGTTGATACCTCAAATACTTTTCGAGTTATGCTCTGGACAAAAATTAAGTCTAAAAAATAACAAAGGGCAATAACTCAAACATTACAAAAGGAAGAATTATCATTCTTGTGCACTGCACTCCTCCTCAATGAGATCTATTCACCTATGAAGTATCAAGTTGATACCTCAAATTCTTTTAAACTTATGCTCCGGACAAAAAAAATAAAGGGCAATAACTCAAAAATTAGGAAAGGTAGAGTTATCATTCTTGTGCACTGCACTCCTCCTCAATGAGATCTATTCACCTATGAAGTATCAAGTTGATATTTCAAATACTTTTTGACATATGCTGCGGACAAGAATTAAGTCTGAAAAATAACAAAGGGCAGTAATTCAAAAATGAGGAAAGATAGAGTTATCATTCTTGTGCATTGCACTCCTTCTCAATGAGATCTATTCACCTATGAAGTATCAAGTTGATATCTCAAATACTTTTTGACTTATGCTCCGGACAAAAATGTCGGACGGACGGAGACTATTACTATATCTTTTGATAAAAAGAGTAAGAATGCCATTGTATATCTCTACTACGTACCTTTCTTTTAAGAATCTGCCATCAGATTTCTTGTTTATATTCTAAGCATATTACCTCAACAACTGAGATTAATTTACTGTGGATGCCAAATGGAACAAAAAGAAAAGAAGAAAAAAAACTAAATCCTGCTGCCTTAAGCTGGAATCAATCTCAGGGCAGTACACAAGTCAGACACCCTTTATGTTGCCACAAAAACTAGCTCTATGAAAAGGAAATACTAGTGCCATTTTATTACCAAGTTTATATACCAAATAATTCAATGCAACTCAGAATACTTGCTTCCTTGATACTATGTGCATCATTTGAAAGAAAACCCATTTCTTTAAACCTCTTTATATTTCACACTGACTATATTAAGAATCTTACTTATCAGCAATGGTTGCCAGCTTCTCATCATTGACAGCTCTTCTGACCTCTGCTCTGTGTCTCTCTGTTGATATACTGAAAGGATGAAAGAATTATACATTGCATATGCCTATAACCATTATGGGTTATGTAATTGGCATTATCTATTAATTTGTAGAACATGTTTCTAAAATGACCTGTTTCTGACACTGTCCTATGTGAGAAAAGTTAATTGAAAAAAAGGCTTTTTTATGCAGAGAAATTCAATGCCCACTCTTCTAAAATTTACATTTAAAAACCAGAATGTGTATTGATATACAGATGGTAGCAATATACAGTTAATGAGCAGATATCATCCCTGTTAATATGAGCTGATATTGATCAGTCAATACAAACCTCAGAATTTGTTGCAGATCATTCAGTATTTTCTTCTTCTCCTTTGACAAGTCACCTTGAGCTCTGAAGGCTGACACAACAGAAGAATAGGCTTCAAGCTCCACACGACGAAGGATTCTTTTGGACTCTTCTCGAGTCATATCAAGAAGTTCTGGCCACATTGTTACCAGATACTAACTGAAAGAAAAAATGTAGGCCTATATGCATTTATTTTCTTACTTGAATCCAATTCATAATGCTATGAGTTTAGAGCACATTTTAAATGCTCTTCACTGTCATTTATGAAAAAGTAAAGAATGACCAAACATGAAAATGTACGCATTACCGACGAAAATGAGTTGACGAAGTTTTTTGTTTAAAAAACCGGCTTTGGGACATGCCAAATTCGATCAAAAAGACATATATTCTCATGCATATACACTTCACATGATGTAATATAAACAACATTGCAATGTGCAATATCAGCAATTACCCTACCTCAATGAAGTAGCAAATAATCCTCAGAATTTGTTAATCATCCAAATTATTCCCGATTTCCTGTGCTCTTGCCCTCCATAATTGTTTGCGGGAAGACAATGCGCATGCGCAATGTAAGGCAAAACTTAACCAAAAACAAAACAAACAAAACATGTGTAGATTCATATTTTTTTTCATCACAATATGATTTTTTTTCATAGCAGCTAAATATATTCAACAAATAAAATAATTTAATCATCATGAATGAAAAAAAAAATGATTTTTTTCTTTAAATGTACACTAGGCACGTTTGATTATTTTGTCCGCACTTATCAAGACCGGTTCCTCTTATTCCGTAATCGAAAGAGTAAACTAAGTGATATTAAAATAAAAAAATGTATTTCCGAGACTATTACCAAACATGATTCTAATGAATATCAATGACAACAGTACAAATCCAATTTCTAATGTATTCCTATATTTTTATCTGATTACCACGCAAGTAAATATTAACATCCACACCGTCTCAGATGCCCTTGACGTCCGTTAAGATGGCGGCGACCATGGTTCAGAGACTACCCTGTACTTTAGTAAAACAAGGAAAACTTTATTTTAGATTTAATTTAAAGGTATGCTTCTTCAAAAATATGACTGAATTACATCCAATACATTTTTATGTCAGCTCAAATAGTAATGTCACCACTTTATCTCTGAGAAAAATGCACTTTCATTTGAAATATTTAGACTATTGTAAAAAATTTAATAAAGTACTAGCACAATTCCTAAGATCGATTTTTTTCCAAGTCATTTTATGCATCTATAATATTCTAAACCTTTGATGACATGTTTTCTATTGAGAGCCATACAAAAATAGTGCTGACAGTATACTTGGCTTATATAAGGCAGTGAATAATCTAGATGTGCGTGCTGCATCAGAGACACATAAAAATCGAGAAAGACGCACAATTTAAAATTATGTGCATTCCATCGGACACATGCTAATTTGATACATTGAAACCCGAAATATCATGGTTAATGATTTGTCTGCACCGTTTACTCGGTTCAGTTTCATAATAGTTAATAGTCTAGGGTTTTCCCCAGGCACGTGTGACTAGCCTGCCGATGTGTGACATGCTTTGATTTTTCTGACATATCATAATCTCTACTGCGACCCGCATTTACCTGCACTGAAATACACATGTGTGTGTATATATTCTCCTAATCACCTCCGTGGGGGGGGGGGGGTGAATACTGCCTATATTCTCCGTATATTTTGACCAAAATTTAAAAAATGCACCTGTCGCATGCATTTGATTATCAGATCAGCCAATCGCATGTCGAATTTTATCACAGCACGCGTCACCAATTCTTGACCAAGATGCGCCATGTTTGTGTTGATAGTAATTGTGCATTAATTCTACCATATTAGTTAAAAGCACTGATTATGGCATTAATATTCGAAAGAAATAAATAAATGTCCGAGAGACAACCATAAAATTTGAAGGGAAAAATTTAAATGGGAGTCATTAAAAAGACTGAAATCAATAAGTATGTCGACCTCATAGGGTAGTGAGTAAATAAAGAAAATAAAATAATGGATTTACTTCCCAGAGCAAAAATGGGTATTTTTCTGTCTCAACGTCTGTTAGTCTGTAACTTGGGTCATCGTGTTTTGATGATTGAAATCCAGCTCGAGCTTTCCTCCACTATAATATAATCTTAACGGAGCTGGATTTCAGTAGAGATTAGACCGTAACATTACATGTACGATTTACCTTGAAGAAGAAGAAGACAAATGCTAGAACTTTGTTTGCTGCATTGTTTTTATGAATGATAATTGTTTTGATCTTGTAGGGACGCCTGTAGGTGGAGCCAGGGGTATTTTTCAGAAAAACCCCGATACCAAAAAATAATGGGATTTTATATCTAGGCCAAACATGTTTATAATACGTTATTAGAAAGGCTGAAAACAAATTGTTTTCACATTATGGTACAGAGGTGGAATAACGGTGACATAAAGAAATAATGAGAAAATAAGACTTCATTGATATTTTATTTCCATTCCAGTCGTTAGTACTGTAGTACATTGAAACAGGTTTAAAAAAGGTTCCTGCCCTGCAGTGGACCTGACTAAGACTAACATATGCTAATTTTTAGCTCAACTGATGGATGAAATTTTGTAACCAAATTTTGTCTGTTGTGTATTGTCCGTTTCTTGTCGTCAATAATTGCTTGTGAGACCACAGTTTTAGCACATTCTTCATGAAAGTTGGTCAGGATGTTGGTCTACATGATATCTTGGTTGAGTCTGATATTGGGTCATGTCGCGTCAAAAACTAGGTCACCAGCAGTGCGTTCAGTTACGCGAACAAAAGCGAACGTTCGAGAAATTTTGAGGGTTCGCGTTACTGAACGATTTGTTCGTCACGAACGTTCGGACCAATCGCGAACATACTTTTGACATAGCTCACTCAGCGAACAAAATGGCGGAAAGGTAAATAAAAAAACAGACGATAATTTTGATTTTTTTTAAATGTCTGCAGCCATCTTGGAATTGTTCCGGTGCGTTCAATAAGCTAACCCGTGATGACCAACATTCTCCGTGCGAACGTTCGCATAACTGAACGCAGGGCAGGTCAATCTTAGAATAATTTTGTGAACACTCTAATGGCCACATTTTTGGCTCAGATTTCTTGGTATTTTGTCAGTATGTTTGTTTATTCAAAATCTTGCACAAGTTTGAAAATGGGATACTTTGATCAAAATGTAGGTCACCAGGGCAAATTTTAGAAAAACCTTGTAAACACTCTAGAGGTCATATTTTGGCCTTCCTCCATGTAATTGGTTTTTTAATGAAGGTTTAAAAGGGGGGGGAAAAAAAACTGGAAATTAGAGCACATTTTAGCTAAACTTCATGTAACTTGGGTAAGTATGTTTTCCTTTATAAAATCATGGATGAGTTTAAAACTTGGTCATATGGAGTCAAAAAGTAGTTCACTAGGTCAAGATTTGCCCTAGTGAACTACTTTTTGAAAAACAGCTTATGAACACTATAGATGTCACATTTTGGGCTCAATTTTCATGGAATTTAGTCAGAATGATTGTCTACTTTTAATCTTGGATGAGTTCAAAACTCAGAAAGTAGGTTACCAGGCAGGTCAAATCATAGGAAAAAAATCTTGTTAACACTGTAGAGTCTATTGTCACTGTTGTCCCAGTCTTCATAAACTTGATAAGACTGTTGTCTGCATGAAATCCCAGATGAATGCAAATTAAGTTAGGGTCAAAATCTAGGCCACATACCAGTAGTCAAATGTGAGAAAAACATTGCAAACACTTAAGATGTCACATCTGTGGTAATCATGTCTAACACAGCAAAACTTATTCAGGTGAGCAATACAGGGCCATCTTGGCCTATTGCTGCACACAGGGGAGAATGGCATGATTAACTGTCTAATAGCACATGGTGATGTCAACCTGGTACTCCTCCCCACCCTAAAAGTGATGTCTCTCATGGGTCTGTGTATACTTCTGGTTAGTGTCAGAGGTCATTAAAGGGAAGTCTGGGGATGACTTCCACTCATAAACAAGCTTGCTGTCTGGCAATGCAGGAGCATGCTCTCAATCCAAGAAGGATCTGGGGACTACCATTACAGCCATCCTGCTCAACTTTAGTAGGCTAAGAATCAGGTCACTGGCTTGATGGCCATGGTCACAACACTCAGCTGACCTTTAAATGTGCTTTGTGTGCGTGCTGCGTGGTTTATAATATGGGTAACAAGGATGATTTTAAGTTAGTACTGATTACAATAAGACAAAAAGTAGAGTTTGTAAAAAATTTCAGTTGTAAAAAAAAGGGGTGGTTAATGAACCTAGAAAGTTCAGGACAGCATAGTTGTAAGAAAAAGTGGTATTTCAAAATTTTAATGAAACAAGAAATATCTGTAAAAAAGATATTCGGCGTAGGATAAAGAAAAACGAGATTTCCAGTCTTCTAGAACATTCCGAGGAAAAGAACGCGAAAGACCGACGCACAACAAATTTAGTACGCTCTAGAAATAGTTCAGTATTTTTTTATGAAATATACTTATTTATAGACGGTAATACAAAAAATTATATCTGTAAATAGGCTTGTTTGATATTTGTTCATATCATTATTGCATATGACAATTATGATATAAAAGCGTTATTAGTTGTTTTGGTTTTGGCGAATTAATTTTCAATGAGAGCATCTCGGCAGGCTGGAAGAATTCAATATACATAGTAATTAAGGGGTTTCATGTCATAACACGGTGGATTCTTTTTTGTTGTTTTAAATCATTTTCACAAAGTAGCATTCCTCAATTGATTGAAAAGGATTTTATTTAACCTTACTGAAATCACTTTCATGTTTACATCAAAAAGAAAAGTAATAACACCAAGCTGAATGATATATACAAGCTGCACCCCTTATTTACAGTAATTTTATAGTCCATAACGATGCGTTAACCAATAAAAGGAGTCCTTTTATTCAGCTTAGAATTATTTACCGCTGTTAGCGTACATTTGATTGGTTTAAGATGCGAGTTGAAATCGAAATTATACAGCTACGCCGAAAAAGGTATGAATAAAAGTTAATGTCCATATGCTATAACAGTGTTGCACAATGAAAATAGCTGGTCCAAGATCATTGATTTTCACTAAAAGGTAGCAAGCTTTAAAAGTTTTTGTGTCACCTGCTGTAAGCTGTATTGGTGAACATTTCACCAATAAGTTGCAAGTTTGAATTTTTACCCCTTCAACATTGAATGTTGTTTAAAAATATGTGAAAAATATTGTCAAACCAAATTGCACATTTGCTTTTTTGTGTCAGCATATTTTGATGTTTGTTATACAGATTTATATTACAAAAAAAAACAAAAAAACATCCTGATTTATCTATTTCAGGCTTGCAATTCTCAGTACAATGGCAGTCGAACACTGTACACCAGTGAGGTCAGAAACAAGGACATGTATTGGAATGACAGGAAACAGGATGGAGAAGCGGTGAGTACCTGTAATTTTTTCACCTTGAAAAGCCAAGACAAGTTAAAAATTATTTTAATGGTTTGCATTGGGATTTTACATGAATTTTGTTCTTATGGTTAAGACTGCTACAATATTACTCTCTCTTTATATTTACCGCTTGCAAATAATGGAAATATCTTTTTTGTCTAACCCTTTACCTCATGAATATTTATGTACACATTGTTTCTATTTACCCTTTACCTCATGCTATGTTTCTGTCTATCCCATTACCTTTATGTACACTTTGTTCTATCTAATCCTTTACCTCATGAATATTTATGTACACATGAATATTTATGTACACATTGTTTCTATCAAACCCCTTACCTCATGAATATTTATGTACACATTGTTTCTATCTAACCCCTTACCTCATGAATATTTATGTACACATTGTTTCTATCTAACCCCTTACCTCATGAATATTGTTTCGCATTTAAGGTCGGCTCAAATTAACAAGATGCCAAAACGCCTCGAAATGTATATGCATATTGGTTTAACCAATGAAAACCTCTGACAAACAAATGCATGTGAATCTTGCTTTCAGTAGTTACCTTAAGTCAACAACCTCCAACAAACATTTGGGGCGGAGATATACCTGGCATCAGGTTAATTGACCTTTGATTAGCCAATGAAGTCATCAGCTTCTAAATGCTTAGGTATAACTTTGTCAGTATTCCCAAGCTAAAGGCAGCAAACAGAATTTTACTTATGCAGATATCTTCCGACTTTCAAATTCAAACTGTTAAAAATGCACATTCTGATTGGACAATTCAAATATCATTTTCTGATTAACAATTATGATGTAAATGTTGACTTGAGACGACCTTTCATGGGATGTTGTCAAATCTCTGTAGTGTAGAGTATTGGAGCAAAAACGAAGAGCTGATTATAATGAGATGCTTGATAATAAACTGAATGGTATATTCATGAAACAATGGATCTCTCTCTACCAAGTAATTGTGTAATTGTGTCAAAACGTGATTTTAGGAGGTAGAGGGTTAATTTTGCCATTGACTTAAAACATCACTGATAGATATGTCCAGCTCTTGTCTGCAGTGGTCAGATTCATGACTATGGATCAGAAGGTTGTGGGTTCAAACCCTGTTTAGGGCAAGGATTTTTCATGGCCTTCCAAGGTGCATAGTACTGGTCCAGCCTAAGAACTGTCAAGAAAGATAAGTATTTGTTTGGTTGACTTAATGTCCAGCCAACAGTATTCAGCCGTTTGGAGACTATGTCTACCTGAGACTTACACCACACCAAGTCACATTATCCTGACACCAGGCCAATCACTCCTGGAATGACCCTCATATGCTGAGTTCAAAGCAAGGGAGCTATACCAGTACCATTTTGTATGACCTTGGTATGTTTCAGCGGGGATCAAACCGACGACTTCCTGGTCCCAATCAAAGTTAAGTAATTAAGTTGGAATATAATTGATTTAATTTATAATTGATTATTCATCATACGCTTTCGATATCTTTCAGACGTTTGATAAAGTGTTAATTGCAAATCGAGGGGAGATTGCATGTCGTGTGATACAGACATGTAAAAGACATGGCATCAAAACAGTGGCAGTTCACAGTGACGCAGACTCCATGGCTGTAAGTATTAGAAGTACTGGGGCTTTGATTCTTCTTCTATTGTAATGGCTAGCAATCTTTTTCTGATTATAGCCCTATTTTAGACCTTGTGGTCAAGGATTACCCATGTGTGGGTCCTGTTTTTTGCTGAAGAGACATCATCGATGGAGAAAGTGGTTGGATACAAGTGAGTCTGGGTGCAATACCCTACCTCATTTGCAAATAGACCCCTTTGTTCCTTTACAAACCAGTACTGAGTACTGCAAGGTCCCATAGCAACCCCATTTTGCCGAGTGCCAGGCAAGGGTGCATCTGGTACCGATATGTTTTCGATTTAATGTAGTCACCAGAGGAAGTGCTCCGACTGAGATTGATTTCATCTGAGACATATCGGAATAATGCAGGGATATTTTCTGCCTGATAGGAAAATAAACCTATTCTGCAAAAGGAAAATTATTAATTTATTGACATATTACAGCATATTGGGAATTTTCAAGAAGAAGAAAAGCAACTAATTATTTGCATTTTCTTTCATAAACACAGTTTGAATAAAAACGAACAAAACAACCCTCGTTTCAAAAAAAAAAAAAAAAAACCTTTGGGAAAAATATTACCTATTTTTGATTTGGGATGGAAAAAAAAAGCAACAACACCCTTTAATGACAAATGCCAGATGTCATGATTGATTTGCTTTTTCTTCCTATATAATTGATCAGCTATTTAAAGTTATACTATCTGCATAATAGTGCTTATTTTCTACATTGGACAAAGTGGTAAGGAAATAAATGGTATGTAGTCCACACTTGTAATGGTTGAATATTTATATCATTGAATAACTGGTCATTGCATTTTGAAATCACTTATATGAGTGCATACATGTAGGAATGACAGAAGTATACAAGCATCCAAAACTCTACTTATGATATGTGTGACGCAAAAAGAAATCATTATGTGATGGTTAAATAATTATGCATAAGCCCCACATTTTCCATCCATAGCTAGGTATGCTGCTCACAAACAGTATTATAAAAAAACATGTGTTCATTTGTGTATACCAGGTCAACCATTGACTACCTTTGTAAATATCTTAGTGTATCTAATGGATATCATGATGATATTTGTAAACACTGGAGAGGTCCATTACATTGGAAACAAGAGAAATCATGTTATAAAACAAAAGTTTGGACTTTGTTATTGATTAAGAACAATGTGGTCCAGTGGTTACATACCAAACTGCAGATCTGAAGGTTTTGGGTTTTTATCCCATTGGAGGCATGGATTTTTCATGACCTCCACAGGTACCAAGTACTGGTGCAACCCAGGAACCTTCAAGAAGGATTAGTATAAGTTGCAAGAACTTGTTTCCCAATCGTTGTAAAAGTTGAAACAAGAAATCATCTTAAAAAAGAAAGTTTGGATGCTAAATTATTTGTTGTAATTGGTTCGCTCAGTTTTAAGAATAGAGTTTTAAAGAGGTGTAAATCCGGTGATTTTCTCAGGTGCACACACGGATGGCCGATGAAGCTGTGTGTATCGGTCCCCGCCCCCACCAGCCAGAGTTACCTGGTGATGGATAGGATACTGCAGGCTATAGAGGACACAGGGGCCCAGGCGGTGAGTAGGGTTTGGGACTGTGTAGAGGTCTAGTTTAAATGGTCCAGAGTCTAAAGAGTGAGTTGTAGAAACGTCGGTGTATGAAGAGATGGGGGACAGCATATGCATTTAGTGGGTAATATTTATAGTTTTAATGGCTTGTCTAGACCATTTTACCAGATGGTCGGCAACACCCTGTATAACTCCCGGATTTAAATTGACCAATCAGTGATTGGGGAGAAATCTTAAATGTATGTTTATTTCCCATTAAACAATGTGTAGATTTATACACCAGCATGTAGATGAGGTATTCGGCAAGTGCTCTTTGATTTACATAGATTTATGTCTAATTTCAGAGTGATATGGTCTATATGGTTTTGCAGTCAGGGAACTTGTCCAAATATATATCCATACTGGATACTTCAGTTTAAATGACCTTTTTATTCTTTGTTAGGGAGAAAGGCCGAAAACTATTCAATATTGATGTTTTTTTCTATGAAATATTGGATAGTTTGAGGTGTTTTTCACACTTAAAATATTTTCCTTTTGTTTAAATATTTGAAATCACAAAATAAGTATGAGAAATTGGCGGCATTCATACATTCCATTGTTGAAGTAATAGACAATACCCAATATACGTAAGGAACTGGAACTCTACATGGTTGTCTCATGTAAACACTTGTGGCCAGATATTAGTTTTGGAATGCAGTTAACATTTTAGATTGATACTGTGCAATATTCCATGTAATGTGTTGAAATAACAATGGATTATGTCATGAAAATGTTTTAAATCTGCTTTTTTTTTTTTTTTAATCGTTATTTGCCAATTTTTTTTTTCTTTTCCTATTGGACGAGTTTTTCAATGAAAAATTCCATTCTTTAAATTGATGATGTTTGTGTGGGCATCGGCTCAGGTTGAGGGATCACTTTTCCATGGTCTGTCTGTCTATCCACCACACTTTTTCTGTCATGCTTCAGCAGGTGACAAGTGTTCCAAAGAACACTCTTGTGATGAAAAAAATGATATCTGGACAGGTTTACCTTTTGGTTAATCTGCTGTAACTTCTATGTGCTTGGATTGCTTCGATATTTGTGAAGTCGCTTAAGTGGATGAACAGCTCTTCATTATGCACTTGACCTTGATTTTTGACTTACCTTTGAAGAAAAACCCCCCCCAAAAATATCCATTATAACGTCAGGCGTACGTTCAGTATGCCAAACCGTATGCAACCGTACGCTTACAGTCAGCTATGAAATTATATCAGTGTCATAAACTACGATATTCACGTATATCTATGTACAGCACAAGGTGCACGTGAACAGCATGGTATATAGTCTTAACCCTTTCCCTCATAGAGGAAACCATGAAAAGACCTATGCTAGCAATATAAAACCAGATCAGCCTGCGAGTAACTTGCAGGCTGATCAGGTTTTATGCTGTTCGTTGCTCCTCAGTGGTCTGGAAATGAGGACTTTATAATTTAAATTTGGTAAGGTTTAACTGTGGTTTTCAGCAGATCAGGCTTTATGTGGTACCTATTGAGTGTGTCAAAATGAGTCTATATGAGGGTCCTGAGGAAAGGGTTATGACAATCCATAGCTAACTGTAAGTGACTGGTTGCATACAGTTTGTCCTACTGAACGCATGCCAGATCTTGTTTTATTCCTGAATTGAGCAACCGGCAATTACCGGTATGACAATAGTTGACAGCTATATATGCTGGTTTTAAGAAGTCATAGAGTCTTAATTATAACCTTCCTCTGCTATAGCAGTATTGGGTATCTACCAAAATTTAGGTAAGATTATGCAATTGTTTACTGAGTTTGTTGACTGCCCCAGAATTTTGTTACCCATAAGTTTGAAAATGATAGGGTATTATATTGATTGTCTTTTAGTAATTACACAAATATACAGACTATCTGTACAAGGTTGGACAGAGAGAGGGAGTGGGTGGGGGGACTTTGATCTTGGAAGTAAGGAGTGGTCATGGGTATCAAATTGATGAGTTGGTAGTAATCAGAGTTGACTTACTATGTTTTAGGTTCACCCTGGATACGGATTCCTGTCAGAAAACACTCTTTTTGCTGCTAAGCTGGTAAGTTATTATACCTATCTCTTACGTTATATAATCAAACAATTTCTGGCTATTTAAGTTGGAAAAAAATAGCTAGAATTGGGATAACTGTATCATGAATATTAAAATCATCATTTATATGTTTTATCCCCACCACCTTGTTGTGGGGTTTATAGATTTTTACGATCTGTTTGTGCATTCATTCATTTGTTTGTTGGTCACACCTCAGGTTTACCTTTTCGTTTAAGCTTTTTTTCCTATGAAGATAACTTCACATCTTCATGAAACTTGGTACAAATATACATCATGATATGAACCAATTTTTTGTGACCTATATTTCACATTTCCTTCTTATGGGTATTAAATGACCCATGATCCTATTACAAAAAGTGGCCAAATCGCATTTGGCTTAAATTGCACCAACAATACATAGTGCTATTAAGTAAGAGTTAAATACATAGTGGCTAAGTTTGTCATTCTTGTTTCTCTAATAAAAACCATATTTGCATATAAATAATAAAATGTGATTTTTTGGACCCTCACCATTTGGCAAATATACTTTTAATCATGTTTTTAATACAGGAATTTTAAAAGTTGAGACCTCTTTGAACATTTTACTCAAAATAAATTAAAACATAATTTTACCAAAATTAAAGTCAGTAGTAACCTGCTGAAACATCCTTAACCCTTTCCCTCATAGAGGAAACCATGAAAAGACCTATGCGAACAACATAAAACTAGATCAGCCTGCAAGTAACTTGCAGGCTGATCAGGTTTTATGCTGTTCGCTGCTCCTCAGTGGTCTGGAAATGAGGACTTTATAATTAAATTTGGTAAGGTTTAACTGTGGTTTTCTGCAAATCAGGCTTTATGTGGTACCTATTGAGTGTGTCAGAATGAGTCTATATGAGGGAAAGGGTTAAAGCCTTTACGGTATTACTTAGTGATAAGTAGAGTTGGTGAAATTAAAGCCTGGCAGTTTTAGGAGAATGTGACTGGGTGTAGTATTTTGCCATTTGTCACTGGTGTTATTTCCCAATAAGGCAGCATTGGTCCCAGTTGCCCTGTGATTAGAGCATCTGGAATCAGGAGGTCGTGGGTTCTATCCCCTGTCGTGACATACCAAAGTCGTAAGAATGGTACTGGTGTAGCTCCCTTGCTTGGTGGGTAGTTACAGGAATGGTTAGCCCAGTTTCAGGTCAGGATAATGTGACCATGTGTTGTATCATGCTACATGTCTAAGGTGTGATATTGCAGTGTTGCAGCACTATATCTGTCTGAAGTAGACATACATGTAGTCTCCAAGTGATGGAAATATTGTCAGTGGGATGTTAAAGCCAACAAACAAACAAATAATGAGGCAGCTCTCTATGCAGACAGAAGTCTGAAATACTGTGTTTGAAATATTAAACCCAAACAAAAACAAGTTAACTTGGGTTTTGTGCTGCCAATTAATTTACATTACCATGGATTAAAAATGAGACACAGTTCTACTAAATTTGAATTAATAGTCTTAATAACGTATTGCAATATTTTTTTGTTGGTGATTTAAAATCTATATTAAGTGAAATATTTTGTGTAACATCTGGAAATGTTGCTTTATTGGTCACGTGCCAGTAATGAAAGGATAATTACAAAAAGGGAAAGTGAATTATGCCAGAATATGGCATTTCAAGAAATGGTTTGTACATTTTTATTCACAGATATGTGATAATGTATCTAATATTTGCTGAAAGCCATAAAAAAAGTTTCTTCATCAGTTATGCAGACAGACACTGTAAGTTTATGATCTAATTAGTGATAGAAGTCACCTGTGATTGCAAATAAATCACTTCTCTCCCTGCAAATTATTTCTGGTTTCTTCTTTGTTTGTTTTTGATTGTCCTCTAATAAACTGATTAACACATTATTAGACAATTTAATTATAGTGTGAAAATATTGAGAAATATAAGTGTTAAAAATAAACAACAATTAAATGAGTACATACAAAATACATATATTTTCATGGCATAAATACTTTCCTTTTGTTTTAAAATACTTAATGAATACTGGAATCAGGTTGTCCGTCCATCTGTCTGTCCATCTGTAGACACAATTTTGTGTATGTTTCTTCTTCTAAGTTTTTTTTTCCAATTTTGATAAAACTTCACAGGAATCTTTCCTACTATTGGAACTTGTTCACCTGCAATTTTCATTACGATTCTTCAGCTGTTACAGGAGTTATGTCACTTTGAATTTTTTCCCTTTATATAATATGTAGGGAACAAATCTTGTGTGTCTAACTCCTTCTACACAGTTGTTGTGATTTACCCCCAAACTTTCACAGATGGACAACATCTATGTGAAGATGTGCATGTGTTTTGGAAAAAAATTTCTTACCATTTAAGCCTGAGTTACTGCCCTTTGAATATTCATCCCATATATAATATATAGGGAATATTTTGTTTCTGTCAAATATTGGGATTGATATCAAGGATGATTGGTCAAGGTCAAGGTCATTGTTGCTAAAAAAATAGATTTTTCATTTCCATCAAATAACTTCTTTTAGGCGTGAGGTATGATGATCAGATTTAGTTTACAGATACCTTATAGGAAGAGGAAGATATGGTTTTATTTTGAGGTTGCTAGAGTCAAGGTCAAGGTCATTGTGGCTAAAAAAAGATTTTTCAAAGGATGATCAGATTAAGTATACAGATACATTATTGAAAAAGGAATTGGGTTTTTAAAAGGGGAAGGTCACTTAAAATTTTTTCCGGGGACAAACATGTAGTTTCTGTCAAATTTTTCCTGTTAGAATTTAGGTAAAGTAATCATATTTAGTAAGTAGGTACCTTGTAGAATGAGGAAGATTGATTTTAGTAGGGTTTTTTTTAAAATTATAACCTTATTAATAATTTAGTGGATGTCAGATTTAGTATACAGATACCATATTGGAAGAGGAAGATTGGGATTAATTTTTAGGTCAGTAGGGTCAAGGTCACTGTTACTAAAAATAGTTTTGCTTGCCTGGGATGACACTTGGATACTGGCTTCTCTTCATTTGACATGTTTCATGTTATGAATTATGATAAAACAACTATAACAGGGTTTTATCATTATGATTTATCAACTTTTGTATGAGTTATTGTCCTTATTATTGAATTGCCTTTTTTTGAATTTGCAAATATGTCTCTGTTAAGACTGCTTCAGGCTTAATGCAAAAGTAGATAAATAAAAACATTTCCTGACTTACTATAGCTAGCAGTCTTGAATCTTGATTTGGTTTCCTTTACATTTAAAACAGCTGAACTTGGTTATTTGTATATTTATAATGACATATTAATGCATACACATACATTTTTATGCCTTTTATTTATATCCCTGCATTCCCACATTCATGTGAAATAGCTATTCCCAAGTACTGCTCACAAGCATTGTGTCTGGTTGTTTTAGGTGGTGGGGGAATGGGGTGTGTCGGGAGTATCCACTAGCCTTTGGCTTACAGTTCTAGTTTTTCATAGTTTCCATACATACCAAGTACAAACAGGCAAAGGCAGAGGGAGTGTTTTGAAGAATCATATCTGATTTTTATGCCCTGCCAACTGTGTTTTTCGGTATATAGATTTTCGGTCTGTGTGTTCGTCCATTTGTTTGTACGTTCGTTTGTTCTTCCATCAAACCTCAGGTTTACCTTTGCTTTCTTTCTATAATTATTGCTTCACATCTTCATGAAACTTGGTACACATCGTGATATGAACTATTTAATTTTTATGCCCCTCGAAGGGAGAGCATATAGTTGCCGCTTTGTCTGTCCGTCATAATTTTGTTTGGAGCATAACACAAAAACTATAAGAGGTATCAACATAAAACTTCATAGTTTGATAGATGTCCATGAGGAGAAGTGCAGTGTACAAGAACCATAACTCTATTTTGCATAATTTAGGAGT
>CM037784.1:67833606-67883606 GCA_021229015.1 Solen grandis
GGGCACCAGGGAAGAGAAATCTCTGTGGTTGGCTCGCCAACGTTTTTATTGGCCTGGGCTTGAAAGTGATGTTTGTCAGCACATTGATAATTGTAGTGCCTGTATCAGGCGTAAAACCCCAGCCAAGCCTTTCACTGAACTGGTTCCAATTTTAACATCCAGACCCATGGGGTTGGTTTGTGTTGACTTTTTAAAGTTAGAACCTTCTAAAGGTGGAGTTGAAAATATTTTGGTTATCGTTGACCATTTGACTCGTTACGCACAAGCTGTTCCTTGTCGTAACCAGACCGCTCGCACTACTGCGAAAGCTTTATATGATAACTTTTTCCGGTTTTATGGGTTTCCTGAGCAGCTTCACAGTGATCAGGGTCGCAACTTTTTAAGTAGCACCATTCAGGAACTGTGCAAGCTGACAGGAATACGTAAAACTCGCACGACTCCTTACCACCCCATGGGAAATGGATCAGCGGAACGATTTAACGGCACTTTGTTGCGTATACTTGGTACGTTAGAGGATGTCCAGAAGAGTGACTGGAAGTCATACGTGGCTCCTCTTGTACAGGCATACAATGCAACAAAGAGTGAATCAACAGGGTTCTCACCCCATTATTTAATGTTTGGGTGGCATCCCAGGTTCTCTGTGGATGCCTACCTCGGCACTGACCCTCAGAGTCTCGGTGGGAATACTCCTTGTTCTTATGCTGCCAAACTCCGTAAACGGATGGAATTCGCTTATAAAGCGGCAGCTACAGAAGCTACCAAGCAGGCAGCTAAGAACAAGGAGTCTTACAACCGGAGAGTTGTGGAGACAACGATACAAGTTGGGGATAGAGTTCTCCTCAAAAAGGTTGGTATCAAAGGTACCCATAAGCTATCCGACAGGTGGGATCGCGACCCATATATTGTGATAGCGCAGCCGAACCTTGATATGCCAGTCTTTCATGTCAAACCTGATAATGGTAAAGGGCCTGTAAAAATTTTACATAGGAATATGCTCCTACCCTATAACACCATTCCGGTGGAGACACTTCCTGTTTCTCCTGGCAAACAGATCTGCAAAGATCCTGTTAAAGTACCAACCAGGACCAGGACTTTTCCTCCATCTGCCATCCTATCTCAGTCAAGCTCTGACACTGACAGTGATTCTGACTGTGATAGGATTAGGCCATACAGACCTCCAGCTTTGAGGCGACCTAATCAACCAGGATTGATACCGAGGACTATTCCAGTTCCAGCCCCAAGAACTTCTCTCTCTCTTTCGTCTCCCTCTCCTTTGGCACAGACTTTGGACACATCTCGTCCTTTTCAGTCTAGTGGCATGACACCTGATGCTTCACAGCAACAAACTGTCAACCACTCAGAATCTGAGCCAGTCTACCAGTCTACTTCGCATTCTTCACAAGAAAGCGAACAGCTTTTAGATCAAACTGCAGCTGAGCGAGATATTTCTTTACAACCCCAACCACGTCGCTTGACTCGACAATCGAGGCCACCAAATAGATATGGAGAGTGGGTAGCTCCCATCAAGTTGATGCCTGCCTCAGATGAACATATTGAATATTTTATCTAAGTCAAGACAGTTTGACTTCACATAATTATTTTTATAATGTATTTTAATTTGTATTATCAAAAGAAGATTTCTTTTTGTAATAGGATGAACTTTCCATTGACATTTGTATGTTATTTCTTTCACAAGAAATATTCACATGAATAGTTATGTCAATGTTAATTCAGCTTAAAAGCCTGAAAAAAAAAAGATTGCATATGCTCGCCTAGATCTTGGATTCTTTAGAGAAATTCATGATTTATTTTACATTTGTGTATTTTAAGATGTGGTAATACCTTAAGTGAGGTGATACCTTAAGTATAGCTTTTAATGTTTTCCATTTCAGTGAAATCCTTCAATGGAGCTGTAGTTAAGTATATTAGACCAAGTATCTTTAAAACCTTTCAGATGATTAGGAATAGTACCTTTAAGTGAATTTAATGGTACGGTCCCACTATCCCGATTGTGGGCCCGATCGACCCCGATTCGAGGGATCGGGAAACATCATAAAGACATCGCGATGAAACGTAACTCCGGGGGGGCCCCTGTCCTTGGGCCATCGGTATTGGTCGGTATCAATCGGCATACGGCCCCGACTTTAACAAACATGCTTCTTCTTTTCGGGCTCGAACGTGCTGCATCGGGCCCATTTTTGAATCGGACCAGAATCGTAAAGCCATCATAAAGCTTCCGTAAATCCATCGTATGACATCGTTAGTCTTCCATGGTCCATCGTGTTGTAATCGGGAAACATCAAACCACGGAAGACCCCCGATCTCTTAAAGAAAGCGTTACGATAGACCATGATGTCAATACGGAGTCGACACGAGTCTTACCGATGATGTTACGATAAACTGGTTGAAGCCGATAGAGATACGATCTACACCGTTGAATGCCGATAGAGGCCCGATGGGAGCCCGATATCAGCACGGAATACTCTCGGTCTTGGCATTTTGGTATAAATAGGGACTGAAATATGGGATCAGCACCAGTTTATCTCAAGACTTGGTACAGGATGGACCTTTTGATAAACAAGAGAAGAAAAAGACTCCAGCTGCTAAACTGGCAATTACAGCTAAGCAATCAGGAAATTAATAATAATCTAGTGATGCTGAGAACACTACCAGAAAAGCATCGAAGAAAAAATCGTAAAAGAGCTGTTTGGGTGAAACCCTGGGTTCAAAGAAGGCTAGAGTTAGGCCAGTACAGTCGTCTAATGGAAGAACTTTGCATGAAAGATATAACTGCTTTTGCCACCTACCGGGGTCAATCGTGCGTGATCGGGAAGCAATCGTGGCTCTATCATTAAGCAACCCGGTATGAACGTGTATAATCGTTAGGCATTCGTTACATCATCGGACATCGGCATCTTAACTCTGTCGGGTGACATCGTGCTCTAAAAAGTGTATCGTGTTGAATCGGGGGCAAGTTGTCATCTTGAATCGTACAGTAATCGTTATTAAAACGTGTATGTGGGACTAGAAATATGAAAATGTGTTTTGTGAGCCCGTTCGCACACGATCCATGCCGATGTCTGCTATCGGGGTCTATCGGCCTCCATCGTACTAGTACCGTGATAGTGGGACCGTCGACTTAAAGACTTTCATTATGTTGTTATATTAGCATATGCTAGTACATGGTAGATATATACTATGAAAATGCCATTAACAATTATAACATTTTGTTTCCATTTCAGAATATTTATGTGTAAGTTTATGTATTGTTGCAGCAAGAAAGCAGATTTAGTTGTGCAGAATAATTTCAAGTATACTTACATCCATAGTAACTATCATTTTCTTTATAGATATTTGAAATGTCAGGAGCCATTTCCCAGAGGGGGGAAATGTGTAACCCATGCTATATTTTGTCTATATATTGGAAATAATAAGTTTAGAGTATTGCCATGCTTGCCTGCGATACCGCGTTTTTATGTGTATATATACGGTAGTTGTATCTGTCCAGTAGTTGTGTGACGTCATCGTGTTCTTATTATCCGTCTAACTCAATACTGTTTACAACTCATGTATGAGTGAATGAATATTGATGAATGGTCACTTCGAATGCATGCACTTAACCTTTCAACTTGCATAAACCGCCAAAATCTCACGTCACAACCCTGAAAACCCTTTCTTTCCCTCGTCCGTTTGTATTTTGTCTTGGATCGAGAAGGACAGTCGCGAGACTGCTTCCATATTTCCATTTCATTTGCCGTCTCTTTCTATATATATTGTTACCATACAATTTTTTCTTTTCTTCCAAAGTTTTTTCAACACTGTTCAAAGCTTTTCTGTCAAAATGTGTCAGTGTTTGCACATTGTCATCACAACTCTCTATCTCCCAGAAATGTTCAATGTTTTGTCAAGTGTTTTATTGTCACTGCCAAACAATGTGAAATATGTGTTGTTCTGACAAGTATTTGACATTTTTCCTACACACGTCCAACCTAATGGAGTTAATCTTGCAATTGGTTCATCATGTTTTCCTGTGACTTCTTTTAATGACCGATGAAGTTCAGAGTAATCAAGACCAATCAATAAGTCAACTTTCTTGTTTTGCTAATTGTGGGAATTCAATACCCTTCAGATGCTGCCACTTTGATGAATGCTCATGCCAGTCAATAGGTTTTAATTCACCTGTCACATTTGTTGTTGTGAAAGCTTCTATCTATCCTATTTTGTTACCATTCTGTGCATTTTCTATTTCAAGTGTTACTGGCATAGTTTCAAATTTCTCTGTCCTGCCATTCATGACACTTACACTTACATGTTGCATCTGACTTTCAATTCCAAGGTCTGAAGCTACATCGTGATTCAGGTAACTTTTTGTACTTCCGTCATCTAATAGAGCATTAACTTTTATTTTGCGACAATTTGCAACAATAACAACTGGCACTGTTCTCAGAGCAATAAATTCATTTTTGCAAGTACTTGTAAATACAGTTTCTTTGGGAACAAATTCTTGGGCGTTCTGATTAAGTTGCATTGGCTGTTGTACTTTTTCATGTAACAGCCTATTGTGAGTCTTTTTGCAATTGTCTATGCCACATTTTCTTGCTTTTGGACACTGATTTCCGAGATGGTCCTCACACAAGCAGCGAAAGCACAATGATAATTCTTTTGCAGTTTTCCATCGCTCTTCAACTTTGTAACTCTTGAATGTTCTGCATGGATGTTTCTGGTAACTTTGCTTCTTATTTTCAGAGAAGAATGTCCTATTAGCTCGCGAATTGTTTATTTCAAAACTGGACTGTCTTTTGCTCTTATTTCTGTCTCTGCTTAAACCATGAATAGTTTCATTAGCAATTGTGAGGTATTTTGATTCTTGATTTACCCAGTTTCTAAGTGTGTCAACATTTTCATCTTCTCCACTCTCAAAAACCCATCTGTTAAACCGTGTTAGCATGGTCTCTGGCATCTTTTTTGCAACTTTAAATACAGGGAGCCATCACCTAAATCTTCTTCTTTCTCAGCTTCTTTCATGTTAATAACTGCTATGTCTAATAAATCTGCAAATTTCTCTATGGTTTTGACATTCTCTTCTCTCATTGGTGGAAACCGGTCCAACTCTTCTAAATAAAGTGCAATCTGTCTTCTAGCCCCACCGAATTTGCGTTCCAACCTTTTTTTTGCTGCTTCATAACTTGCTGCAGAGTGGCCAAGATTTTCAATAGCAATAAGGGCATCACCTTTTAAATACTGCCGCAGCTGTAATAGTTTATATTCTGCAGATGCTGGTGCTTTATCAATGCATGCGTCAAAAGCAGCTCTCCATGACGGATATTTAAGTTTGTTACCATCAAATAAAGGAATTGAAACACGTTTCATTTGACGCCACAAATCAGTTCCAAGTTGCTGTTCTTTGTCTGCACTCTGTTTCAAGCTGTTAGAACTAGTTCCTAATGCATATAATGCCTCATGCACTTTCTCATGTGTCTGACTGTATTCATTATAAATAATTTCCATCTCATTTTCAGTCTTTTTGACATTTTCTACATCCTTGCCTTTTTATACAGCCCACAAAGATTTTCAAGTGTGCTCGATACGACGTCTTGGGATTTATCAAATGCATCTTGCAGCTCTCTTACTTCAGACTTGTCGATATTTTCAGCGTCACATACGGAGTTCAAAAGCTTATTCTTTGTTCTAGTAAAGGCTGCTTTACATTTAGTCTTATTCATCTTCGGATTGAGGATTTCTTCATCCAATGGGCCGAACTCGCTGCCTGATTGTGTCATGGCCGAAACGATAGGGGACGAATGTTACGATGCGTTAAACGAAGATATTTTATAACATAAGTAATGTCACGTTCAATGGTGCGATGTATTATCATCCAAACCTCGCTCTGCTACCAATTTTGTTCCGAAACGATGTCTTGTTAAGCTTTTATTCAGTATTTTCAACATACAATTCTGTTTACGATGTTTGACGGCCATGTGCGTTCAACAAACTTGATTCAAGCAAAGTATACGCCACAAAAAAGACGGAATAGTTCTAATTATTCCGATTAATCGAATAGGTTATTCTACATCTAAAATTACTAAAACAATGTTCAATATTGTTCAGAAAAGACACAATAAGCTTTCAAATAAATGTACTCCCTGTACAGCATAATAATCATAGAACCCTTCAGAACATGTGTTGATATAGTTATTTTAGCAAGTACCTCTCAGATTCATGATAACAATACAAACTATGTTTTGCTGAAAAAAAATATCGGTCATCTTTAGTTAGATCTTGAGTTAAATTGTTGTTTTCTTAAATATATATACAAATGTATCTGTTTTAAATTATGACTATTTTTTTTAAAATGGGAATATCAAGAAAGAGCATAGATACGGGATTTATTCATTTTCAATTTTTGCCGTTGTTGTATTGAATCATATCTAAGATGTCTATATAATGTATATACCATACACACAACAAGCGAATCTTGGATTGAAATTAAAAAATAATGGGATGCTGCCATAATTTTTTTATTTATTACAATGATAATTCCCCCTCCCATGAGTCACAATTAAAAAGACGGCAATGTTTTCTTAAAAAACAATGTTAAGTTAGATAACATAAGTTCCGAGTTAAATGTGGTTTTTTTAACTTAAATATTTTTGTCAAAAATACGTTTGTTGTAGAGAACTATCTCAAAGACTTTCCATACTACGAAAATGTTTGATATATGATGCAATCCAATTTTGAATTGAATATTAAATAATATGTTTGCTTTTGTAATTATGATATATTGATAACAAAGAGTTAAACAATAAAATGCATAACAAAATTACACTAATATAATTAATTGAGGATTTTTTCTTTACATGTAAAACAGTTTTATGGCTCTTCTGAAAAGTTGTGTGTTTAAGTTTACGATATGTTGTACTCGGTGCGACGATATACTACGAACCGCCTACAAAATAGGGATGTTTGGGTGTTTGGGGTAATCACTTCAAAAAGGGCCAAATTTTTATTGTTACCAAGTCTTGCAAACTGAGACTGAGAATGGCACCAAAGTGATGGTTCACTGAAAGCAAACTGGACCACTATTGGTCAGGCACAATATTCATGTTATGAACTGATATCTGCCGCAAGGCATATAGGGGTTTGTGCAAATGTATCAAGGCAACCCTTCTGTGCACGAAACTATGTCGTTGTGAAAGAAATAACTTGTTCTCAGGAGTGACAATACATTTGTAGATTTGATAGTGATATGTTCCTCAATCCAATGTCATATGTATGAAAGCCTTTTAGTAAGTATACAATGCTTTTATACAATAACTTTTGATGTGGCTCGTATTGGGCGTGTATCGTAATAACTAAACACTGTTATTCGCTGCGGTAATGTAGTTCCTTAAATAGTATATTTCTTTATTTCGTAACACATCATACATATGTGGGTTAATTGGCATATTGTAATCAGTTATTAATATTGTTACCACTGACAATGGCGGCCATTTTGAAAATAGCAAGTACGGCCACCAGCGGGAGCTGCTCACTTGGGTTCATATCTAAAAATAATCAGTAGGAGATGTCTTGTATTTGTGCCAGGTTTCATGTTTTTAACCCAAGTGCAAGATTCTACAAAACTATGGCCCTTAAAAGCCCATTTTAATCCGTTGATTCCGATAGAAGGGACATTCTACGTAATACATACAGCTACATTTTTTAATCCTCATAAACAGCGATTATCTTTTTTTTTCTTCATTTTTTCATCATTAACAGGTGACATTAAAAATATGCGTTTCGGTATTCAGATCGTTTGTTCTTGTGTTCAGAATGTTCACTGTTTTTTAATATGCATTTAATAAGTTCGTATTTTATACTTCAAGATTATTTTCGTTGATATGTCTTTATTATGATAATTGCAATGGCATCGTCTTCACCATAAGTTTAACGTTATTGCCTGTCAGATTTGAAATTTAAATTGACCTCTGTTTTCAACATTACAGGTATGAATTAATTCGGCTATTGATGGCCTATACGCGGGGGATTCATTATGCATACAACAAAGTAGCTTCCAAACATTATTCTTTATGAGCAGATAAATTCATTCATGTTAAAATAAAGGTTAAAATAAAGGTTAAGTTTGAACAGCAATATTAATTTTAGGGAACCAGTATGAATTTTAAAGAAATATTTCAGTACAGGAGTAAATACCCTTTTCGGGCCTCCTAAATTATACAGTTGGTTTGTAGGCTGGTTATAAACAAAGGCTGATATATTAAATAACATAACGGCGATAAGTTCCACACAGTCATCCTCCATCTGTTAAATAGGATTGCAATCGGAACAGCTTTGTCATCAACGATACTATTTCACAGTTAAGAGAATGGCGGCTGAACAGTTTTGATTTAGATAACTTTACATCATAAAAGCATACAGTGATAACGACTGCAACAGCTGAACATATCAGGCGATTCTATTATATATATAACGGTGACTTGTTTGGACCACTCCGAAATCCTCTCCAGCATGCGACAATTACCAGCTTCATATTCAATCGTTTCATAAATGTTGTTTCGTAGATGTATACATTTTACTTATCCAAACCATATTCAATATATAATGAATGGTTTATAAAGGCTGTTTGTAAGAGAGCGAGAGAGAAAGAGAGGAAGTTATGTTAGATAAACACCAAATACATAATACACACAATATATGAAAATAGATCTTGTCGTCTTAATTCTTGCAATTATTTCCGCGCTTTTTGAAAAGTCATCGCATTGTTGCGTGTCCAAAAATATCATATTTTCAATCCTCGCTAGTTTTTAGCAGTGATGATTCTTGAATTCGCATACTCTTCCTAAATTTCGCCTATCAAGAAGCTAGAGAGCCTCACTCTTTCGATTCTGGCTTAGTGAGATTTTGTAAAGCCTCTCATACTACTGTTGTCACGTTCTGCAGAGTATCATTTTCGCGAAGTAGTATCTAGATCATTCCATATCACTTAATTTTATGCTTATAGCTATTTTCCGTTCAGCTGTAAAAGCGAAAAATATATATGTATTAACTTTTGTTTTTCTCAAAGGTACTTATAGGTAGCGAATGTTACAAAACCTTTGTGTTGAAGATCACCATCACATGGACACTATTTCATACGCATAGGAAGGCCCTGAATTCCTGAGGAGAACGGCCTGATAATCTGAATGACTCTATCAGGGATTCGAAACCTTTTTGGTAAGAGACTAAAAGAAAATGTCAGCGGGAGTCGGCTGACGATTTACTGATTTATTATCCTGCAGATTTTCGCCGATGCCATGACTACGGCGAATCCCCTCTATCTTCAAAAAATCTACTGCGACTTTTGAAAAAAGAAATAATCACGCGATAACTGTCGTATTGTCGAAGGCACAAGAGGCGGAGATGTAAGTGACCGGAACGGGACTCCGTAGTGTGTAATTTATAGATGTGGACATCGCATATCATATAAAAGGTGACTTTACGAAATTTTATATCAGAGCAGTTTATTGCATATAAACTCATAAAGCCCCATTAGTGAAAGATATTCGACAAGATGGCGTATTTCCAAAAGTGTTACCAAATTTTCAGATCAAGTAAGTATACTTTATTTAGAATTATTAACGTGAACGAAAGATTGTAATTAATTATATTTAAAAAATTAGAAAAGAAAAACACCTTTTGATTATAAACATTTATACAAAATTTCTCTTTTCCCCATGATCACGTAATACTATGTTTAATTTCTTTTCATTTTTGCAAAGATAAAGAGTCAAATAAATGAATTTTTTTTTTAGTTTTAGGTGTTGATTAATTCCAAATTACTCTCATTTTGAATGTATGAGGATAACCAAATAGTCACCTTCGATTTTGAAAAAAAAAGTTCGATGTAAATCTTGCTTTAGGCACTATACATGTTTAATATTTTATGCATAAAAGTAAGCAAATCTACCATAATTACTGATTACTTATGCACTTGTCTATTTATATCTATAAAACAATTTAACAACACAAATGTTCATTTATCATTATTGTCCAGCAGCACTTTATCTGTCTAGAATAATCAGGCTCCAGATGACTGAAATACAGTCAGTGGGACATTTTCATTTTTTGCGTTTCGTAAACACTTTGAATTTTCATTATAGAGACACTCAGTGTGATGGTTTTAAGTGTCACATCCATACTTGGGTTTTGTTTGCAGCAGTATATGCAATCCTCCGTAAGTACTAGTGTAAGTATTACTAAATATTCATTTAAAGTTTTTTGACATGCAATACAATCGTATAAAAGGTCGTCTAATATCAGGATTCAAGGAAAAATACTGAACGGGACACAAACTAAATAAACCTCACCTAACGCAAAGTAATGACTAATAGTGAGGGGCGTATTTCATCTAAATTTTTTTCCTATAAACAACTAAAAAACCCTTTATATTTTATTTCCTGACAATTATTTCATACATTGTCATTTTTATTGTAACCTTACTCATTACATAAGTACTTAACCGGATTGAATTTTTCCAACTTTACCTATAAGTAATAATTTAAAACTAAAACATATAAATCCTGCATTCTTTGTGACGCCTAGGTTAAAATTGTTGATTTACTATACCTTAGTCCTCGCTGTGAGGTCCGAGTCGCTCAGATACCTTCATTTTAGTTGGCTTGCGGTAGGATAGTGTTCTTTCCGGGATGTCTTTGCACTTGGTGTCTTGAAGAGCAGGTGTTGACGTTTAAATATTTTACTGAAACGAACTAAGATATTTCCATCAAGTATTTGAAAGGGTATTGAAAGTATTGAGAACGTTCCATGAAGGAAAGTCAATTCTATAAATAAAAGGTTTTCTTGAGAGATGACAAAAATAAAGATTTTTTTTAGATGGGTATGTACTTTTAAAGAGGCTTGTCAACGGATGATTGGTAGAAATTAATAAAAAGGCTGTTTTCTCTCTCCTTCGTTAAAACATCTCGTTCACAGATGATCGTTTGAAATAATAAAAAAAGTTTTTTTCTACTCTCCCTAATTAATTTTGGTAAAATACGTGTTTCCTGATAAATAAACTTCGGGGAAATCTGTTAGATCTGTTATCCCCGAAGCACTGTGCTTACGATACTATGTGACACGTTCCGCAACATAGCATCTTCACCAGGAAGGGAATTCATAAGCTCAGTCTGTGAAGTGAACGCATGCGAAGGGTGAATGTGATCAGTCAAGTAACGGCAAATTAAAATAGAAAATCTGAATGGTTTTAGGATCCTAACCATAGTTTCAATGCTTTTGCCTGTACTCATATTTTCCAATCACGGAATGTTGTAATGGGGGTTGGGTGTACATACGCTGGGTCAGCAAAAAAAACTCAATCGAAGATTTTTCTGAGTCTATACAACAAGTCCAAAGAATATTTATCGTATGACATTATGTTTAAACTTCTGATTAACATCACGTATTTTCTTATATTTCACTAATATCCCGAATTACACCACACCACTCCGCGTTGCGCGCGTGTATCTATGCATACTCAAATAGCTGGGGCAATGTGTTCCAATAAGTTTTACAGTCTGGTTCTTGACTAGGGTAACTTCCCCTTACACTACGTTAGCTGTAATCTTTAGGACGACCGGGAACCAGACCAAAAAACAAATTGAAACAATTTGTCTAAGCAATTCGTTTCTGGATTAAATGTATGTGATGTATCTAATTCAAATTGAATATATATATATATTTATCACTTGATAGTTGAAAATGTATGAGAAAAAAGTTTGTGTTTGTTTTGTTTTATTTTTATTTTTTTTCAGCTATTTGTGGAAACTATTTTCTTGGCGTATGATACAAATCGTCCGTTCATTTATGTTTTTATTTGTTATTTTAAATGCGGTTTACTTAGTCTAGGTCATTCGATAAAAAAATTGATTGAGTTTACCGTCGCTGCGACAGTATTTCAGTCATATAGCGACGTCCAGCTAATTACAGATGAACACACCCCGAACGCACTCGGCCATCTGGATAGAACCACCGACCTACCGCAAGCCAGATAGAAGGCTTCATCACATGAAAATCTGAATGACCCTGCCGGGATGCGAACCCACGCGTTGAGGGGCTGAGTGAGTATTAAAGTCAGCGCTTTTACCCTCTCGGCCACAGAGAACCCCCGATAAAGAAAATCTTGACATGACTTGTCATTTTATATCATATTTTACTGAATTCGTTCATGAAAACCCAGAGGTTCACTTAAACTCGTTTAGTAAAATTTGATATGAAATGACAATACATCTCTGATCCTAAATATATATTTATTACGCTGCAGATATAAAGAACACGATCAAGTAAAATTTTCTCGTGCAATATCTGCGGTCTTGCTGGTCAGTAGCCGTAATGTCCATTTCAACATTTTACTCGTGCACGATGTATATGTAGTCGATATGTTTTTTCGGACGACATTAAACGGTTCTTGCGAAAGGGAAAACTTGATTTATGATATATGATTTAAATTTTCTAAGTATTCACAATGGCACAATGGCAAGGCTTTCTGAAAACGAAAAAAAAGTAATTGGAATGCTCAGGGGTGTAATGACGGCAAAGGCGGTTGTACGTCTATTCAGCTACTAACTGAGCCACTAACAGAACATTACCAGCGGAAATCGGCAGTTCGTACCGATTAGAAAAACACGTTGACGCTGGAATTGAGAATCTTAACCAATCTTATTTTTGCGTTACGTAAGGTCAATGCGTCATAGAAATTTCGCATATGTACATCCAAATGTTGGTCACATTCATTTGAAGGAATTTCAATAGATGCAGATAAAAATGTTCAATTTTCTCTTTGGGGGGTGGTCTAAAAGTTACTTATATATAGTTGAAGGTTTCTGTTTTTGCTGGGTATACTTTATATTTTTATTTTCAAATAGCGCATATTCCCAGCGGTTGTCTTACAAATAAAACAATTCACCGTAATTCTTTTTAACTTGTTGCTTCCATCTTGGGTTAATTTCATCAAAATAAAGTACTCGTATTCATTTGAAAGGCTTACTTAAGTGCAATCGTTTTCTTCCGACAAAGGTTCAAGAAGATCAAGGGGCACCGGTTGGAGGTTCATTAACTCAGATAGACCAGCCTCAAAGAAGTATGTCAAAAGCAACCCACTACTACCACGACGGTTTATGGCTACGTAAACCCGTGTTCGACAGTGGAAAGGTTCCGGGATTTTATCTATTTTCAGCATCTATCACGAACTCCTCTTCTACAGCCTCTTGGGACGAAGTGCACGTGTACGGACAATGGAAAAGCTCTATTTACAATGGGGCCTTTAAGTGTTGTCTCAGGTTAGGCGATCGAGTATTCGAATCTCGCGACTTCTTCAAACATAAAACGAACTTCCGGAAAGATGAATTCGAAATATTCTACTACGTGTGCCATATTAATGCATCAGCAAGGGGTCTGCCAATAACTGGAGCTGTCATGCTTCCTACAGACAATTACACCTGCTTTGACGAGGCTATCCCGTACACCAAACCTTTTTATATATATAAACAACCAAATAATTCAATCGGTAATATTTTTTCTCATAAAGCCGTGCAATCGCAATGACGCGCAAGTGTGTGTGTGTATGTGTGTGTGTGTGTGTGTGTGACACAAAATTAAGCACAGTTTTGCTCAACATAATACGCAGATGATATACTTATTGTATTCCAATGTACTTCTGAATTCCAAATAGGTTTATACGACGACAAAATAATTCATTTTTGTAAACGGTTTCTTTTAGGGTAAAGTCCCTTTAATGGTTCCGCTATGTCTTGGATCACTTAACCTCTACCAAGATAACCAAGCTACCCTAATGAAACATTAGGAAAACTTGGTTATCTCTTAGGAAGGCCACGAGGTCCGAAATGTAGCGGAACCATTACAAACACGCATAGAGCATATAGGCGATTTTCAGTACTTTCTACTTGATGTTAATTCTTCTGTTCATATATATTTTTGTCTCTGCGTGAACAAAATGAATCCTGACATGGTCCCGGAGCCGAGGGGTTAAGAGTATGATCCAATGCCGCGATATAATAATGTCGGTAAATTTGCAATGGTAACATAACCGCGTATGGTACATAATCCCATTTATCTACTGCATGATATTGTATTAAAGCAGCATGTCGATAAAATCCAAAATGGCTGAAATACTGTTGGTGGGACTTTAAAAATGATCAAACAAACGAATATTGTCTCTTTAACAAAGATTATGAACATCTGACCATGGATCATCAGTATTATAAAATATCCTATCTATCTTATCACGTATCGCATATTGCCAATATAAGCTCACCAGGGGATCTGCAATACCAAGTTTTATTCGTCGATTTAAACTTACCAATCAGCGGGGAAAATTCAAATGTATGTTTATTTCCTATTGAACAATGTATGAAATTTTACACCAGCATGTAAGATGTAAGGGAGTGCTCGTTGATTTATGTAGGTTTACGTCTCATTTCGGATTGAAATGGTCTATTTATGTTACCAAGGTTACTCGTGCAAAATGGCGTATGGATCTTTGTCACCCGAACAAGTGATAGAATGGATGGAGATACAGCGCTACCTCGGTGTTGATAAAGTTGTCGTGTATGCAGATCTATCCCTCAATACGGACGCTCTTAGAACCTTCTACTATTATGAACAGATCGGGTATGCCATTGTCATTCCAGTGTCGGTTCCATCTGCAAGTAAGTGTTAGCTAAGAAATTAGTTTAAACAGTTATTTCACTTCGATTGGGAAACACGTTCGTACACTACCATGTAAGACCATGTAAAATCATTGTCATCAACAGGACTCGAACCCACAAACATCGGATCATCTGTCATGTGTGTTAGCAATGGACCACGGCACCTCCGTACTAAATTTCATCACGAGAAACAAACTTTAATACAGTGGGAAAATATACCCATAAAATTAATACAATCGTGAACAATAAACGGTTCGTGTTCTTATTCTGTCAGAAGCTATGAATGCTAAGCATATTCATTGTACTAGAATTTCTATACTAGAAATTATATTTGTTATATTTTATACTTGGAATTACATTCCGATATTATGAACGCACACACACACGCACATATATATATATATATAGAGAGAGAGAGAGAGAGAGAGAGAGAGATACTTTAGAGAGATGTTTATATTGAAATTTTATGCCGATATTTTAGTTTATCTATTCTAAGATAACGTATTTTTAGCTCGGCAGTTTTTTCTCTCAATGAAAAAAATTGAGGTATTGTCATCACTATGTCGTCGTCGTCTTGAAAAACTTAAACCTTGACCATGACTTTTAAACTATTAAACCTTATATCACATATTCACTGTCACAACGGCTGCATTCCAACAATGGGTTATAACTATTAAATTCTTTTTGACCAAGTTTATCTCCTTTAATACAAATACAGAAAAAGCCATTGACTATGACAATGGCGTCTTAACTATTAAACCGTCTGTCATAAAACTTAACATACTTCTTCGCTACCACAGGGATACATTCTCATCTAGTGTCATAACTCTTAACCCCCACCCACTCTTAAAAAACAAAAAATAACAAACAACAAGAGCTGTCAGAGGACAGCACGCTCGACTATTCAAAATGCTTGTTGGTAAATCAAATGAAATCTATTTAAATTTTTGCCCTTCATAGTAATATTAAAAAATGATATACCTTGATAGTCTGATACCCCTTAATATATTTATGATGTCTAAAATCAATCCCATGCCTAGTTACTGAGACATAATCACAATAACACTGTGCATGCAAAACTTAAACCAAAAATCCAAGTTAGAAAAGGGCCATAATTTGCATCAGTCCAAAAGTTATCCTCCTGTTTTCTGATGCCCTTGAAGACACACCTTAACTAAAAAGTCAATTCCACAAGCAATTTCTGAGATATAAGCTGGACAGTAGCTTGAATGCAAAAATTTAACCATAATTCTAAGTTAAAAGGGGGTCATAATTTTTAATTTATTCCATCAAGTGTTATCTACCTTGATAGTATGATACTCCTAAACATATTAAAGATATTTCAAATCAATCCCATGCCTGGATACTGAGATATAAGCATGAAAGTAACTACATGCAAAACTTAATTTGTAACATATTATCTACCTTAAAGTATGATACCCCTTAATATTAAAGATTTCAAATCAATCCCATACCTGGATACTGAGATATTAGCATGAAAGTACCTTGCATGCAAAACTTTAACCAAAATTTCTAAGTTAAAAAAGGGCCATAACTTGTAATATATTCCATCAAAAGTTGTCTACCATGAAAGTATGATACCCCTAAACATGTTAAAGATGTTTCAAATCAATCCCATACCTGGATACTGAGATATTAGCATGAAAGTTCCTTGCTACAAAACTTTTACCAACATTTTTAAATTAAAAAAGGGGCCATAACTTGAAATACATTCCATCAAAAGTTTCTACCATGAAAGTATGATACCCCTAAACTTTAAAGATGTTTCAAATCGATCCCATGCCTGGATACTGAGATATTAGCACGAAAGTACCTTACATGCAAAACTTTAACCAAAATTTCTAAGTTAAAAAGGGCAATAATTTGTAACATATTCCATCAAGAGTTATCTACCATTAAAGTATGATACCCCTTAATGTATTAAAGATGTCTCAAATCAATCCCAAACCTGGATACTGAGATATTAGCATGAAAGTACCTTGCATGCAAAACTTTAACCAAAATTTCTAAGTTAAAAAAGGGCCATAACTTGTAATATATTCCATCAAAAGTTGTCTACCATGAAAGTATGATACCCCTAAACATGTTAAAGATGTTTCAAATCAATCCCATACCTGGATACTGAGATATTAGCATGAAAGTTCCTTGCATGCAAAACTTTTACCAACATTTTTAAATTAAAAAAGGGGCCATAACTTGAAATATATTCCATCAAAAGTTATCTACCATGAAAGTATGATACCCCTAAACGTATTAAAGATGTTTCAAATCATCCCATCCTGGATACTGAGATATTAGCAGAAAGTCCTTCATGCAAAACTTTAACCAAAATTTTAATTAAAAAGGGGCATAATTTGAAAAATTCATCAAAGTTATCTCCATGAAAGTATGATACCCCTAAACATATTAAAGATGTTTCAAATCAATCGCATGCTTGATACTGAGATATAAGCATGAGAGTATCTTGCATGCAAAACTTTAACCAAAATTTCTAAGTTAAAAAGGGGCCATAATTCATATTAAATTCAGTCAAGAGTAATCTACCTTGGTTGTCTGATGCCCCTGAACATATTTATAAATTTTCAAGTCAATACCATAAATGGTTATTGAGATATAAGGTTGATAGTAACTTGCATGCAAAACTTTAACCAAAAGCTGCAACGCCAACGCCGACGCCGACGCCAGGGTGACTACAATAGCTCTCATATTCTACGAATAGTCGAGCTAAAAACGAGAAAAAAAACAACAAACAAGTGTTGTAATCCGCATGCGGTGCTCTTATTTTTATTTCAAGTGGGACGTATAGTAGATCAATCAAGAAAGACTGGGCAGACTTTTACAAACCAGAGGTTGCTGATATACGATGCGGTCCAGAGACTGGGTGGCTATACGTACATCAGTCAGATGGACATAGACGAGATATTTGTCCCAACTAGGAACAGGTCTTTGAGACAGTTTTTGGTACGTAAACCCAGATTCGATCCCCTGCTTATAACTTTGACACAGAAAAGAGGATCATAATTCTCATTAAATTCGATCCCCTGCGTATAACTTTGACACAGAAAAGAGGATCATAATTCTCATTAAATGACAGGACCGATCGTGACGAGCGTGATGTCTATATATACAGGATAAAGTCTAGTAAATTAATTCTAAAGACAATAGATAACCGAAGCGATCGTAGGCTTCTATTTTCTGGAGAAATGACTGAATCTAGCACTCTCTTTCTCCTATTTGTGTGTGTGAAATTAAATATCATTTCAATTTACATACAATACATAAAAAAAGATTGAAAGTTTGTTGTTTTATATTTGCTTTCTTTTGATTTAAATCTCATGAAGTGTAGGAAAGAGAGACAATATCCTTCTTGTCAGCAGCCCATTAAAACAAATGTTGTGTTTATCTTTTCTTAGTATGACCGTGTTAACGCAAGTCAACGAGGATTATTGGCTTAATTGGCATCGCTTATTATTTGGTTTACTATATTTAAATTTATAAAATAAATGCGATATCTTCAAATTAGATACCATGCCCTCTCAGCGCCATTAGCGTTTTTGTTATAAATATTTCAGGCAGAGACGTTCAGCGAACAGACGTTGGCTGCGATCACGCTGCAAACTCAGTTTTTTATCACAGACTGGGGTAAAACTGACCCAACATCCGATCTTCTCATTGGACAATACCTAAACAGGTGTGCTAATTAAATGTCACATTTTTAATTAAATATATTGAAATCATAGATATCGCAATACAATGAACTAATCCAAATCAATCAAAGTCACAAGACCGATATCGTGGTTATAGCGTCTTGTTTCGGGCGTGATATCGAAGTTAAGCAGTACCGTCTAAATTAAGTCCCTAAATTACTGTAAGGTTCGGTTCTTCATTACTCTTTATTTCGATGTAAAATCCCTGTATATTTTATTATACGTATCCTTTTATACTCTCGAAAGGCAATTTCTATTATTTCGTCCAATAGTTATACGGTTACTCCACTGCTTTATTTTCGTACATGTAGACAAACAATACATAGCAAATAGTCAGAACAGAACATACATTGATGTTTGTTTATTGGATTTAACGTACCAACGACAGTATTTCAGTTATTTGGAGACTATTTCTTCTTAAAACAACTATAGTGATACCACATCACAGCATCATGCCATAGATGTGTGATATGATACATCACCCAGTCATATTATCCTGACATCAGGTCAACCAGCCCTGGAGCAACTCTTATATGTTGAGCCGCAAGAAGGGAAGTTCAGGTTCAGCTTTAATTTTCCTAAATTGACTTAGTATAATTTAGTCGGTTAGTATATTATATCAGCAGTTTGATAAATAATGAGTATGCTTTTTTTATCTTTAGAACAGACTGGGAAATTAAGATTGACAGACCAAAGCTTATTGTGAGGACGGCAAGAATGTACCTCTATCGCTACACCCATGGTATAAACGCTTTACCTGGATTCCATAGGTAATATCTCTAATGTATTTTTTTTACAAACTTTGTTTTTGTTTTATTGATTTTGAAATATAAGATACATATATTTTTGTATATTGAATATCGTTAATTTACCTACATTATATAATAAGTACATGAGTTTATAAAATAAAATGAAAAATAAAATATAATGAAAGTTTGTATTTTTGTATTTGTTTGAGGTTCCTACATGGGAATCTCCATTTATTGTCCCCGTAATAGATGCAGTTGAGGTCGGAGATCTATCCTCAGCTGACCTTATAAATTTTACATACATTTGGGTAGTCACGTGATATATTATAGGGTACTATAGAACTCTATGTCACAAAATAATTTTGACGTGACCTGAAAATAAGCGTAGATTTAGAGTACGTTGTATTTGTCACAGGTTTCTTTTATTACCTTTTGTTCAGAATGAGATATGATTAGGGTTTGAAATGGTTATATCTACTATTTTGCTAAGTTTTAAGTGTATTAAGAGAGATGTTTAAGGCTTAGAAGTTTAAGCCTATAGTTTCTTTACATAGGCTCTTTTTATCAATATACTTCAGTGTTGTCAGTGTTTTTCGGGATGCACGAGATTCAGCGATTTACAATTTATTACACGATTCACGTGATATTGGTTTTATAAGAGTAAATCTTGGGTTTTTAGTATATAAGTTGATTTGTAAGGAGCCTCATTGTCAGTTATCGATGGGAGCTACGGAAGATGCCTAGTCCAGTCTAGAATATTCTGACCAAATTACACTACGGAGCTTGTCCGTATTTAGTTTGGCATGGAGCCTATGTAATCTGGATGTTAACAGTCGATACGGGACCCCGTTGGTAGACTACGTCGCAAGGACGGGATAATCTACGTATGCGTCATATGGACGACAGGGCGTCTACGGTGGACTAAGTAGATCACATTTACTGAAGGGACAGCGACGACAGGAAGTCGGTCCAGTGTTCATTGATAAGAGCACGTGGTATAGTTTGTGTACTGTGCAATTAGAAGAATCATTTTGTGAGTGTGGCACATTGAAGTGCGTTCATAACAGTAAGCCATTGTGTAGATTAATATTCAGTGCAGTTGTTATTGTACCAACAGAAAAAAGAGACAATTAGCCGGCAGGTTTTTTTTTTCATATTCTTTATTTTTTTCCTTCTTTGTATATATTTTTATATTAAACAAGTAACTTTTGTTGTATGCAACACATAAAGTCCCCTACCGGCTCCACCTTGACTCAATATGGTAATCATCATTTTTGCCATATTTTCACTATTTCCGTTACCATAGCAACCACAATTTTAGTCGAAGAACAAAACTAAAATGACGTGCATGATCTACACATTGCCATCTAGTCATATACCAAGTTTCATCAAGTTAGCTTGCTTAGTTATCGCGGGATCCGATTTTTTGTCATATTTTCACTCTTTCCGTTACCATAGCAACCACAATTTTAGTCGAAGAACAAAAATAAAATGACGTGCATATTCTACACATTGCCATCTAGTCATATACCAAGTTTCATCAAGTTAGCTTGCTTAGATATCGCGGGATCCCATTTTTGCCATATTTTCACTATTTCCGTTACCATAGCAACCACAATTTTAGTCGAAGAACAAAAATAAAATGACGTGCATAATCTACACATTGCAATTTAGTCATATACCAAGTTTCATCAAGTTAGCTTGCTTAGTTATCGCGGGATCCGATTTTTTGTCATATTTTCACTATTTCCGTTACCATAGCAACCACAATTTTAGTCGAAGAACAAAAATAAAATGACGTGCATATTCTACACATTGCCATCTAGTCATATACCAAGCTTCATCAAGTTAGCTTGCTTAGATATCGCGGGATCCCATTTTTGCCATATTTTCACTATTTCCGTTACCATAGCAACCACAATTTTAGTCGAAGAACAAAAATAAAATGACGTGCATAATCTACACATTGCCATCTAGTCATATACCAAGTTTCATCAAGTTAGCTTGCTTAGTATCGCGGACCCATTTTTGCCATATTTTCACTATTTCCGTTACCATGCAACCACAATTTTAGTGAAGAACAAAAATAAAATGACGTCATAATCTACACATTGCCATCTAGTCATATACCAAGTTTCATCAAGTTAGCTTGCTTAGTTATCGCGGGATCCCATTTTTGCCATATTTTCACTATTTCCGTTACCATAGCAACCACAATTTTAGTCGAAGAACAAAAATAAAATGACGTGCATAATCTACACATTGCCATCTAGTCATATACCAAGTTTCATCAAGTTAGCTTGCTTAGTTATCGCGGAACCCATTTTTGCCATATTTTCACTATTTCCGTTACCATTGCAACCACAATTTTAGTAGAAGAACAAAAATAAAATGACGTGCATAATCTACACATTGCAATCTAGTCATATACCAAGTTTCATCAAGTTAGCTTGCTTAGTTATCGCGGGATCCGATTTTTTGCCATATTTTCACTATTTCCGTTACCATAGCAACCACAATTTTAGTCGAAGAACAAAAATAAAATGACGTGCATAATCTACACATTGCCATCTAGTCATATACCAAGTTTCATCAAGTTAGCTTGCTTAGTTATCGCGGGATCCCATTTTTGCCATATTTTCACTATTTCCGTTACCATAGCAACCACAATTTTAGTCGAAGAACAAAAATAAAATGACGTGCATAATCTACACATTGCCATCTAGTCATATACCAAGTTTCATCAAGTTAGCTTGCTTAGTTATTAAGTTATCGCGGGATCCAGATTTGAGCGGACAGACAGACGGACGGACAGAATAAGGGCAAACCTATAGTCCCCTCCGGTGTGAACACCGGTAGGGGACTAATATAATTTTAAAAGTTGTGTTTGGTATTTATTCTACCTTGGAGAGTCGTCAGCCCTTGCTTATTTTGTTTCACTCTAATCATAAAAAGTAGCATGCACGGACATTTATAAAAGTATGTGCATACATGAAAACAACAACATGATGAGGGCAAACGAAAGAAGGTAGTTAAAAGTGAAGTTATACACCGTTTGTGACTTAATTTTCAATTTACTTAACTCTTTATTTATATTCCAATTGTGCAATTTCAAATGAAAAAAATATTAATATTTCTTTTGGATATTTGCTTTTGGGATCATATACATCAAGTAATTGTCATATGTTAGGTAATTTTACATATCAGATACTCAGGTACTTTAATTTGAGCATAGCATAAAAAGCATAAAATGTATTCCATTCAGAATTCCTGTTTTTCTGTCTATAAATGTTTTCCAGACTTTGTGAGCTTGAAACATAAAACCCACTGCTCTATCTCTTTCTTATTAAATTACTCTGCCACACAATTCCATAAATTGCCGTCCAATTTGAGCGGGTGTGGGAGGGGGGTTTGGGAGAAGTGTGGCAATCCACCATTGATTATTGACAGCACATATAGGAACTAAAATAAAATATGTACTGCTTTCTAAAAAAGGGGTTTTCAAAGACAAAAGCGGTTACCATAGAAACTTGAAAGTCAAGATCCACCTACTCACGGGTAGGTCTGATGAAACATTTTATGTTGAGATGTTTCTCCACCCCATTCTGTATCGCCACAAATTCTGTAAGGACAGTTTATATTAGTGTGTTTGCAAATATTTCTTATATGTATTAACATTTCAGGTCATCTTTGAAATATGTTTGCTTGCCGTGCTCTGACCGACGCTGAAGAATTGGTACCGACACGTTTTTTAGCCATATGATTTTTGTTTTCAGCTCGCCGGTTTCGCTCTTTTCGTCAATTTCTCTCATTTCCTTCTTACTGCTGTTTTTATACTTCTTTCAGTCGGATATGTTTTCCAGGTTATTCTATTCAAACATGTAAAAACAACACAATTTTTAAGGAGCAAATAAATATATAAATAAGCTTACTAATATATTTCTTCCTTTCATCTTGAAGGCCATTCAGCAAATAAATTGCAAATAATCCTATGGACCTATCCACCAAAAAGATCTGGATAGGAGCACAGCAAACAAAAGTATTGTAATGTTAGCCTAGATGATGTTAAATACTGGTGTCAACTATTGCAAATGCCAAACAAGAGATATCCTTATAACTTCTATAAAATGTTGCAATCTATCGATGACAAGTAACTAGTGTTGCAGGCAACACATGAGTCCCCTACCGGTGAGGTACATAATTTTCCCATTACCAAAGCAATCAGAATTTTGGTCAGAAGAAAAAGAAAAAAATAAGAACACTGCATGTGGTGTTAATGTTTGTTGGTAAAGGGCAACCACTATCATTATAACTTTAAAGGGGGCATAACTTCTTAAGGAATCGCTGTAAGGATAATGTCCATTGTCTTATTAAGAAGTATGTAAGCGTGCATAAACTCCATACAGCCATCTATCCATATTTTAAGATTCATAAAAAATAAGTTTCAGTACTTTTTGAGTTATCACAATATATTGCTTTATTTGTCATATTTTAAGTATATTTGTTGTCATAGCAACCAGATTTTTCAACCTAGGAAGAAATAAAAAAAGACGTGCATAATCTTCATATAGCTATCTCTCCATATTTCAAGTTTCATAAAAATATCTTCAATACTTTTTGAGTTATCACAATATATTGCTTTATTTATCATATTTTAAGTCTATTTGTTGTCATAGCAACCAGAATTTTCAACTGGTAAGAAATAAAAAAAAGACGTTCATAATCCCCATACAGCCATCTATCCATATTTTAAGTTTCATAGAAATATCTTCAGTACTTTTTCTGTTATCATGGAATCCAGTTTTTGCGGAGGGACGGACTGACTGACGGACAGACGGACCGACGGACAGACAGACTGAGGGCAAACCTATAGTCCCCATACACCGGTAGGGGACTAAAAAGGGAAGACAGACATGGGCAATAGTCGGATATTTTTCCAGTTTATTTTATTCAAAGATGTAAAACAACACAATGTTTGAAGAAGCAAATAAAAATATAAATAGGCTTACTAATATATATTCCTTTCATCTTGAAGATCATTCAGCTTTACCATTGTCAGAGTGAAATAAAATAGCAAAAAAAAAAATCCTATGGTCCTACCCACCAAAAAGACCTGAAAAGGAGCACAGCAAGAGATATCCGTATAACTGCTATAAAATGTTGCAATCTATCGACGAAAAGGGAAGACGGACATGGGCAATATGCATTAAAGATTTATTTTATTATTTTTTGGTTTTCGGTTAGGCCTGGATATAACAGGATATAGGTGATATAAATTTGTTCCTGTATACTTTTAAACAACACATTAGCGACTGTATGACTCAAACACGGCATAAAGATATAGATACGTCCGCGTGTTGAGATATTACAAACACCCAATCAATTACAGAACCTAAAACATACCTAGAAATTGATATAACTTCTTAAGCTAAGAAATATACTAGCACGCTTTAGATGTTCAAATCATGATTTAAATATAGCGGTAGAAAGACATCAGAATGTATCACGGGAAGAAAGAGTATGTTTGTATTGTTTATGTTTATATTTGTGGAATTATAGATGAACGCAATGCATTTTTGATTATCTCTTCAATTGGTACAATTTAAAATTTTTTAAAAGTGACAATGACATTTTTTCATATTGTGTTATGGGCTGGAGGCCCATAAATATATTGAGCTACATCAGAATCATTGTTATTATTTTATCCAAATCTATTTATTATGCTAGCCTTGTTAGAATTTCATAGATACCAATTATATCATACTCTTCAGTGATATTAGTAATATACTGTTTCTCTTCATTTTATTTTCATGACTCCTGCATAAAACCATATCTTTTGTCGTTTGTATATTGCTATGACACAAGTTGTGTTTATATGCAATAAACTATTTGTATTGTTTTGGATTGGATTGATATTCTTTTTCATTTCAATCTGAGATGTTTTTGACACGTAGACCCGATCTTCCCATAAACCTTAAAGATTACACATATTCGTATTTAGAGTTTACACAACTTGATCATTATTCATCTTTAAAGAAATTGATAAAAAGAAGTGGGTAAAAAACTACAGACCCTGTATTTTGGCCATTCTAGAAGAAACACATCACTTATATAATTTTATTTATGAATTTTTCATATGTTTTGCCATTTGCCATGTCATATTTAACACAACGATATATTTATATGTCCTGATGTTTGACTCTCTTTCCCAGTAAAACTCTGCCAGCCTCCGAGGGATACATGCGTCACTTCCGGTCCTTGCGGTCAGGGGTTAGCGTCAACGATACAGTGCGTGTTACGGACCACTCTCTCATTAACTGGGTACATGTTAATCGTATCACGGACAACATACGAAAAACCAGGGCTGCCATATTTGAATGATTCACAAACAATTTAGCATTTCATTTTTTTTTTTTCTTGTTATTAATTCCGGGTTTTTAATAATTCAGTTTCATATATCCTGTATAAAATCTAAAGTTATTCTGGGAGTAAAATCCATTCTTACGGTGAAAAGACAGATATAACTTTTCATGATAAGCATTTATCTTTGTTGAAAATGCATAAGAAAATCATATCTGTAGCAGTAAAGAGATGACGTAATCCTTTTGAGCGGGTGACACTTTAACGAATTAAAGGGTAAACATGTAAAGAATAGAATATTTATTCCATTTATTGTCAGATCGAATATGCTATTACCTGTAGTCTTAGAAAATTACATGGCTTCGCCATTCATGAACGCTTTGTATGACTGCGTATGAAAGAAATCTCAAATACTGTCAAGTGATCAGAATACGGGAAAGAAGAATGATAAAACCTGTATATATGTTGTATATACAAACGTAGTCCAATTAGTGATAAAAGATACATGACCTACAGACTATTGCTCAGTGCATGTTGCAACATTACCATACAATTGTTCAGCCTTATTCAATTACATATATCTTGATTCGTGAAATGGCGAAATGGCACAAATAAGTTGTTCCTACTAAGATACTGTTGTAAAGTACATCAAAATATGTATAGAGATTACTTTTTTTTCTCTATGAAATGACTGGACACTTTTTCTGAAGCGACAGGTTTTTCGGCGTCTCAACGACACCTACATAGTTTTACATCAGTTTTATATTAACAAACCATGACTTCAGTATCTGGTTCCATTTCTGGTTATTAAAGATTGCTTGTCGCAAGCGCTTCGCAGTCACGATGTTTAAAACAAAGACATAAGTCAAATCATATCTTCCATATCTTTCACCGTAGTAGTTAAAGCCGTGGTCACATCTAACCGTCATGCACGTAGTAGTGATTCGTTTGAGCTATTTTATATTCAGTTGATATAATTACATCTGGGTCGAATTCCACCAACAATTCTTAGCGCTAAGTAAAACTTAAATTCTTAAGGGCGAATTTCATTAGTCTTGTTTCTCTAATAAAAATGCTCAAATGTTTCATTTCTTACCAATTTTTGTAAGTTATTAAGGTTATTATTCATTTCAACAGAGTCATGTATTTGAATTTTTCATAAAATAGTGATGGTGGAATGTGTATCTAACTAGTTTAAGAATTTAAGTATTACTTAGCGCTAAGTATTGTTGGTGGAATTCGAGCCTGGATGGTTTTCTCCAAATGTAATTCTTCAATCTATGGTTATAAGATAATAACAAAGATATATATTTTCTATTTACCGCTCATTTTTGTATTCAAAGCGGCGATACGTAATTTTTACATTCATGAGAATTAAACAACTCTGCCCTTTCTCATTTCTTTTACTCATTATCGTATTTTCTTTCAAAAGAATTATCCTAATCATCGATTAAAGAGGAAAAATACAATGAAAATCGAAATGATTAATTAATAGGACCCGGCACAGTTTGTAACATTACACTGCCGTCAAGACAGCTGTTGTTTTAAAAACTCTCAATAACCATTTCACTACGAAATGAGACGTCAACCTACGGAAATCAAAGAGTGTTACCCGAACACCTAATTTATATGCTTTTATATATTACCACACATTGTTCAATGGGAATTAAACATGCCCTAGAAATTTTACCCCAGTCACTGAATGGTCTGATTAAATCAGCGAATTATACCGGTAATGCCGAACCCCCAGATAAAATGGAATATAAATCTGTGCAGTCTCGTGATATTTACAGTGCACCATTTATTCACAATGATAAAAAGTATGTGGAAATATATGATTAAAGGATGCAACAGCTGAATATCTTCATGACCAAATCAGATGATAGGTAACGATGACTTGCTCGGAACAATGCAGTTTTGTATTCAAACGTTATATCAATAACGTAGATATATACAAGTCATGTTTCTCATCTAATGCATATTTCAATAAAAAACGCATGTTTTGAAACAACCGTCTGTTAGAAAGGGAGAAAGAGAGATAGAAAACCTGATTTACACACGATATTAAAGTACGATGTAGAAAACGATCTTAACTATATAATATAGTCAAGAATTTACTTTCCTAGGGAGAATTACTGTCCTTATACTTGGAGAATTACTGTCCTTATACTTGAAGAATTCCCGCAAGGTGAATTGATAATTCAATAATGTAAAGCATGTAAGTATGCAATACCATCCCAATCACCCACCAATACATTTTTATACTTGCATGTGTTCAAAATACTATGTTTATGTGATTTTAATTTCGACCATTTTCTACTTTAAAACTAAAAAAATTATTTCATGCATTATACGTTTAAATAAAACAAATTAGGGTTATGCGTACTAATCAATGCATCTGCACAAGTATATATATATATATATATATATATATATATATATATATATATATATATATATATCTGATAAATAATTGGCTTAAGTAAAAACTCTTATGTAAATAAGGAAATTCCTCGCTTTGATGACACTCTGCATACAAATAGAGGTACAAATGATACTCTCTATGTAAATTCGCCTGTTGTCATAGAAAATCAATATGTCTATTGATGGCACATTTACGCCAGAAACTACGTACATTTATTGCGTATTTAAAAATGTATTACTAAATAAGACTAATACATGTCTCAAGTCTACTTCTTCATATCTTTATCAGGAATCATCAAAAATTAATCCCTAATATATATATCTACAGGATGGATTGTTTCCAAAATAATATTTACAAGTATGTTTTCTTCTTCAGCAACTTAGTAAGATAGCCATGAGTGTATTTAACCCTTTACTCAATAGCGACTCATTCTGACACATAGCCAAAGAGAGCAGACTTAGAGTTTCATCTACATATATTACAATTTCTGAAAAATAAAGAAAAATCTGCTGTTTCATATACCATTTTATGTTCAGTTAATTAATATTCATGAAATCATAAATTTATACATTAATATTCATGAGGGATGGGGTTAAAATTTAAATATGACATTAAGTAGTTGTATGTGTCAACGTCACTATTAGTACCAACGAGGAGATTTTCATAAGTCATGCCACTTTTTATTCAATTGTTGTTCAAAAAATTCTATATAAAGAACATTAGGAAACTATTAAAGCCCAAAGGAGTCTCATTTTTCAAGGGAAAAACTTTGATTAAACAATTATGGTAGACAGATATTAGGTGAATATTTGTGCCAACATGTTGTGCACTTGTGAAATAAAGGAATAAAGATAAATGAGAAATTATAAATGATGATTTATTAAGACGTAGGACAGGATATGGTTCCCTGGGAGTTGAATCCAGTCCTCTTGGTAGTACACCAAAATGTTGCATTAAACCACTGACCTGGTATCCATAGACATCAATTTGATAAAATTTTAAAAATGACCACCTGTTGTGATTAGTGCAGAAGGTAATAAGATAGAACACAAGGTGATTAAACCCCCCACCACGAACCCTACATTGTCTTCACGTGAGTAGGACAGGACAGAACTGGACTGATTCCTATGTGTAGCAGTGTTTTTAAAATGTCAACGAAAAAAAGAAAACAAAACACGTAACTGATCAACAGTACCATTTGGATACAAACTAACCAAGGATGATATATGTTTAATTACATATAGTTATATTTTAATTCTCCCCACCAACCTTATGGCCTTAATATGTTTACCCATTATGCTTTAAAGAATGCATGTCTGTAAACTTAAGACAACACTGTTTATACATTTGATGAAGTAAAGTCTCTTCTTTTTTATTACCACCCAACATAACTCAAAGAATATCCAAAGACAGTGCGATTCATTTTTCTGAATGCTGGATTATACACTATTAACTATTACTATTATAATTTTCAGTGTTAAAATAAAACATGCAAAATACGGCAATTAGCCCAGACTTTATCAAAACCAAAACAGTGCAAAAAGATATTTAGAGTGAACTGCCTAATGAAATGATTTTTTTTTTTTTGTTGTTGTTGTTGTTGTTGTTTTGTTATTTATAGTAAACATGTAATTTTTTACTTTTTATGATATAATGCACATTAATTCATTTATTTTATTTTTTTGGATAGTAAACAAAATTTAGTAAAACCAAGTTTTAAGTGAAAGTTATGGAGAATATACCATAATGAAAACCTTAACTAACACGGATGTTGATGAGAGTATCATGTCGGATTTGAATTGTGGCAATCTATTAATGCCAAAACTAGATTGCCCATTACTGCAATACGATATATCACGTAGGGTAGAGCAAATGTTTTCTTCTATTTATTATTCTTGTAGGATGTTTATAAATAATTGTTTACATACTCTGATATAATGCACATAAATCCATTATTATTGCAAAAGTCCTTTTATGAGTAGAAGGTTTTTTTTAATATTAATCTGTACTTTGAAAGGATCCCAGCTCAGATATGTATTTTATAGTGCTTTCAATATGGTTTTAGTGGAATGGTTTTTACCATTTTTGAAAAAGTGGAGTAATCTGTGAAGAATGTTTTTTATCAACGCTTGAATTCTACTGATTTGGAAGTTCTTTTCAATGTAATTTGAAATAGTTTGTTAACATCGTAAATAGTGCCACACACTTTTTCAAATTTGTAGCCTGACCGGGACTCGAACCCAGGGCCTCAGGACTACCGTTCCTGCGCTCTACCACTGAGCTATCGAGACACTCATGTCTTATTGCCTATTGATTTATCACGAAATACCTGTACCCGGCTACATCTCATCCAAAATTTATAGACCTTAATGTTTATCATATAGTTCTTGTAGATCGTCCCCTACAGGTCAGCCTGAGATTATATAAGTCCTCAGTTGACGTGTGTCGCCACGTGGAGGCATGGTATAGGGCTTGACCATGGAGAGGCTATATACTGGCAGGGGAGACTGATGTTCCTTTTTCGCCGGAAACTGGCTAGCCAGCGGTGGATGCTAAAGCACACCACACCAGACACGTCACATGGCCCATTTTGACACACACACAATAGCTCAGAACCTGAGGGACGTTATCAATCGAAACTGATATCTGTGAACCCCAAACACAGAGAACTCTAAACTTTTATTTCTGAACATTGTGTACCACTTTTTAAGACAATGACGGGTCGAGTCGTGCCACTTTTTCAGACATTGACAGGTCTATGAATAAGCTGAAGAAGAAACATAAGTTATGTAATAATGAAACAACAACAACAAAAAAACAAGAAAGGACAATACTTTTAGAGAAAAAATGTTTGGAAAAACAAGCAAAAAAAAAAGAAGATCCTTTAATGAAAAAAATAAAGAAAAAAAACAGATTCAGAAAAAATAAAAACAGAAAAAAAAATAAACAAAAAGACAATTTGAAGAAAAGAAATTAACGTACGAAGAGACCAAAAATTAATGCAGATATATCTTAAATCGAACAAAGGTTTGCCCAATTCCATAAGTAGTAAGAAACTGGGGGTGACCTGGATTATTTCATTAGCTACGTATGAAGACCCATGAAATAGGGGGTGAGCTGGACTATTTCAGTAACTACATATAAGGACCCCTAAAATATGAGAATATAACTAAATTTAAACAAATTTTGCCCATCTTTATAAGTAGTAAGAAATAGAGGATGAGTTGGACTTTTTCAGTACTACATATGAAAACCCCAAAAGCATGAGAATATAACTACACTTAAACAAATTTTGTCCTACTTCATGAGTAGTAAGAAATAGAGGGTTAGCTGACCTATTTCAGTAAATACGTATGAAGACCCAAAACCTATAAGAATATAACTACACTTACACAAATTTTGCCTATTTCCTAAAAACTAAGAAATAGGAGGTGAGCTGGCCTATTTCAGTAACTACATATGAAGACCCCGAAAATATGAGAATAAAACTACACTAAAACAAATTTTGCCCAATTAAAAAAATAGGGGTAGCTGGCTATTTCAGTAAATACATATGAAACCCAAAATATAAGAATAAACTACACTAACAATTTTGCCCCTTCATTTATAAGAAATGGGGGATGAGCTGACCTATTTCAGTAACTACATATGAAGACCCCGAAAATATGAGAATAAAACTACACTAAAACAAATTTTGCCCAACTTCATAATTAGTAAGAAATAGGGGATGAGCTGGACTATTTCAGTAAATACATATGAATACCCAAAACCTATAAGAATATAACTACACTTAATCAATTTTTGCCCTTCTTCATTGGTATTAAGAAATGGGGGATGAGCTGTTCTATTTCAGTTACTACATATGAAGACCCCAAAATATGAGAGTATAAATACACTTAATAAAAATTTTCCAACTTCATAAGTAGTGAGAAATAGGAGGTGAGCTGGCCTATTTCGAACACTACATATGAAAACCAAAAAATATGAAAATGTAATTACACTTTAACAAATTTTGCCCAACTGCATAAGTAGTGAGAAATAGGAGGTGGGCTGGCCTATTTCAGAAACTACATATGAATACCCAAAAAGTATGAGAATAAAACAAATAAATTTTTCCCAACTTCATAAGTAGTAAGAAATAGAGGGTGAGCAGGACTATTTCAGTTACTACATATGAAGACCCAAACAGTATGAGAATATAACTTCACTTAAACAAATTTTGCCCAACTTCAAAAGTAGTAAAAAATAGGGGGTGGGCTGGACTATTTCAGTTACTACGTATGAAGACCTCAAAATTATGAGTATAAAACTACACTTAAACAAGTTTTACCCTATATCATAAATAGTAAGAAATAGGGGGTGAGCTGGACTATTTCGGACACTACATATGAAAACCAAAAAAATATGAAAATGTAACTACACTTAAACAAATTTTGCCCAACTGCATAAGTAGTATTAAATAGGGGTGAGCTTGCCTATTTCAGTAACTACGTATGAAGACCCAAAAGTATGAGAATAAAACTACACTTAAACAAAGTTTGCCCTACATCATCAGTAGTAAGAAATGGGGGATGAGCCGGACTATTTCAGTAAATACATATGAAGACCACAAAAGTATGAGAACATAACTACACTTAAATTTTTTTTTCATTACTTCATAAGTAGAAAGAAATAGGGGGGACCTGGAATATTTCAATAACTACATATGAAGACACCAAAAGTATGAAATTATAACTCCACTTAAACAAATTTCGCCCAATTTCATCAGTAGTAAGAAATAGGGGATGAGCTGGACTATTTTAGTTAATACATATGAAGACCACAAAAGTATGAGAACATAACTACACTTAAACAAATTTTTCATTACTTCATAAGTAGTAAGAAATAGGGGGTGAGCTGGACTATTTCGGACACTACATATGAAAACCAAAAAATATGAAAATGTAATTACACTTAAACAAATTTTGCCCAACTGCATAAGTAGTATGAAATAGGGGGTGAGCTTGCCTATTTCAGTAACTACGTATGAAGACCCAAAAGTATAAGAATAAAACTACACTTAAACAAATTTTGCCCTACATCATCAGTAGTAAGAAATAGGGGATGAGCTGGACTATTTCAGTTAATACATATGAATACCAAAAAGTATGAGAACATAACTACACTTAAACAAATTTTGCCATACTTCATAAGTAGAAAGAAATAGGGGGGACCTGAAATATTTTAATAACTACATATGAAGACACCAAAATATGAAAATGTAATTACACTTAAACAAATTTTGCCCAACTGCATAAGTAGTATGAAATAGGGGGTGAGCTTGCCTATTTCGAACTACATATGAAGACCAAAAAATATGAAAATAATTACACTTAAACAAATTTTGCCCAACTGCAAAGTAGAGAAATAGGGGGTGAGCTTGCCTATTTCGTAACTACGTATGAAGACCCAAAAGTATAAGAATAAAACTACACTTAAACAAATTTTGCCCTACATCATCAGTAGTAAGAAATAGGGGATGAGCTGGACTATTTCAGTTAATACATATGAATACCACAAGAATATGAGAACATAACTACACTTAAACAAATTTTGCCGTACTTTATAAGTAGTTTAAAATAATAATAAACCAAAAATATGAGAATAAAACTCATTTAAACAAATAAAGGGCTAGGTTCACTAAGGCTAAAAATGTGCCCTGTTTCGGAAATTCGTGAAAATATCAGAAGAGGTACATATTTATATGTTTTATCAAAAACAACAAAAATTTTGTTGATAATTTCCTTTATTTGGTTACCATAGCAACCAAATGACATAAATCATTTTTTTCTGTTTAAATCGGTATTTTTTTATTTTTGCCAACATATCATTACATACAGTATGTAATTAAAGATGATATAGCTTTAAACATTTCTTAGGTGGAATTTTAAAACATGCATGCACAAATACATTATGGCATTTCCATGGCAACTATACAATTAATCATATTTTGCAACACCGCAAAACACTTTGAATCATTAGAATGTTAATGTCAATTCTATTTCTATCAATTTTATATAGTAATGTAAATGTACATACTGGCAGTCATAATTTAACAAAAAGCGCCAATAAATATATAATATAATATCAGTGTTGCTATAGAAACACTTAAAAGTTTGAAAATCAACAATTACTTATGTACTGAACTCATTAACAAACATTGGCATCCTTTTTTGCATAAAAACTATTGAACATTAAGATCATTATTTATTATTATATAACGTTTCCCCGACTATAAATTGTAACATGTCATCTCATTATCTTGTTTCCATAGCAACCGTACTTGTGCTTAAAACATATAATAATGTATGCTAGTACTGTTAAAATAGGCCTTTAAAATTTGGGCAAAGTGGATTTAATTGTATCATGTACAATAATCATTACAAAAAATGTCAAAGTATAACCTTAACATACACTCAGTAAATGACTATTAAAGAAATGATATCTAGCTTTGATAGGATGAATGTGATGTACACATATTTGAACCTACATATAAATGAAAAATATTGATTATGTTTCATAAACATCTGATCATAACTGCAGCATCTTGACTATCAACAACTTATTGTTGATGACGGACATTCAACGATCAGAAAAGTTCATCAAAATGGGTATTCTTCAATCATTAATAAAATGATGACTTTTGGTACTTCATTGTTGTGAAGTTTTTGGCCCTATGAAATAATGTTAGGATGTGTATCTATTCCTCCACTAAACTGTCTTCAGAGTCTGAGTCTGAGGAATCAATTGTTTCTGGAGTTGCCGCCGCATCCTCCAGAAACTCCCCCCAGTCCTTCACTCCATACACATCACTATCTGTGTGGACAGCTACACCAAGGTACCAAAGGACTGCGGCAATATTGAAACAGTGCGAGTGACTTCCCTTGATTTTTGGTTAAAGCACACTAAAAGTTGATGAATAAAGATATGTTTTCTTCCACACAGAATAAGTATTTTAAGTGCTGCATTCTTTGTTAGGTTTATTTATTTATTTTTTATTTATCTACTGAATGTTTTTCATCAACATGAGCGATACACATATGACATTATTTTATCTACTGTTAACATACGTTCGGATAGAAATAATTCGGACACGAGGACGGGTAAATACAAATATCAGGAGAATGCAAGGACCGTTTCCACGGCATTCTTGTGCATTTATGATTAGTATTTTATATTAAAATTACTACTGTCTGGGTTTCATAATAATAACAATATTAATTTCACGGAAAAATGAATTGATATCAATTGACATTTTTTCTTTGTTAAAAAAGCCAATTTTATAAATCATTTTTCTTAGGTACGAAGAGCCAAACCCGACACGACCATATTTCAAGACTCAATTCACAATACATTTGACATCATTATCTGAAAAGGAGAAATTGTCTCGAATGGCTCTTCATATTTATTTTTAAACAAATATTGCAACAAATACTCTAAAATTAACCATTTTGCTATGTATTATATGGTATAAGCTTCTTTCTTTATATAAGGGTACTTCTAATGTACTATTTTGCCTTTTTCATATAGAAAATAAGTCATATTTTATAAAGGAATTTATTTTTCAGGAAATAAATAAGATTTTATATTTGCAAAATCACAGGGCAGAAATACAAGGTTTGTGAGCCCTTTTTCCCAACTTTATAAGTAGTAAGAATAAGGGGGAGAGCTAGCCTATTTCAGTTACTATATATGAAGACGCCAACAGTATGAGAATATAACTCCACTTAAACAAATGTCGCCCAACTTCATCAGTAGTAACAAATATAGGATGAGCTGGACTATTTCAGTTACTACATATGAAGACCCCAAAATATGAATGTATAACTACACTTAATAAAATTTTTCCACCTTCATAAGTAGTAAGAAATAGGGGGTGAGCTGGATTATTTCGGACACTACATATGAAAACTAAAAAATATGAAAAGGTAATTACACTGAAACAAATTTTGACCAACTGCATAAGTAGGATGAAATAGCGGGTGAGCTGGCCTATTTCAGTTACTACATATCAAGACCCCGAAAGTATGAGAATAAAATTACATTAAAACTAATTTTGCCCAACTTCATAAGTAGTGAGAAATAGGGGGTGAGCTGGACTCTTTCGGACACTACATATGAAAACCAAAAAATATGAAAATGTAATTACACTAAAACAAATTTTGCCCAACTGCATAAGTAGTATGAAATAGGGGGGTGAGCTTGCCTATTTCAGTAACTACGTATGAAGACCCAAAAGTATGAGAACATAACTACACTTAAACATATTTTGCCCTATTTCACAAGTAGAAAGAAATATGGGGGACCTGGAATATTTCAATAACTACATATGAAGACATCAAAAGTATGAATTTATATTACATTAAACTTATTTCGCCCAATTTCATAAGAAGTAAGAAATAGGAGGTGAGCTGGCCTATTTCAGAAACTACATATGAAGACCATAAAAGTATGAGAATAAAACTTCATTTAAACAAATAAATTTTTACCAACTTTATTAGTAAGAAATAGGGGGTCAGCTAGCCTATTTCAGTAACTACATATGAAGACCCAAAACCTATAAGAATATAACTACACTTACACAAATTTTACCCTATTTCGTAAAAACTAAGAAATAGGGGGTGAGCTGGCCTATTTCAGTAACTACATATGAAGACCCCGAAAGCATGAGAATAAAACAACACTAAAACAAATTTTACCCAACTTCATAATTAGTAAGAAATAGGGGATGAGCTGGACTATTTCAGTAACTACATATGAAGACCCAAAACCTATAAAATATAACTACACTAACAATTTTTCCCTTTTCTAAATAAGAAATGGGGGTGAGCTGACCTATTTCAGTTACTACATATGAAGACCCAAAAGGGGTGAGCTGACTATTTCGACTACATATGAAACCAAAATTGAATGTAATACACTTAAAAATTTTCCAATCAAAGGGGTTTTATGAAACCAAAGTATGAGAATAAAACTACACTTAAACAAAGTTTGCCCTACATAATTAGCAGTAAGAAATAGGGGATGAGCTGCACTATTTCAGTTAATACATGTGAATACCACAAAAATATGAGAACATAACTACACTTAAATAAATTTTGCCCTACTTCATAAGTAGAAAGAAATAGGGGGGACCTGGAATATTTTAGTAACTACATATGAAGACACCAAAAGTATGAAATTATAACTACACTTAAACTTATTTCGCCCAATTTATGGCCTTTTACACGAGGGCGACCATTTTGTTTACATATTTGGGTTGCCTTGTGTACTGTAATGTACTGTACTATATTAATAAAGAATAGAATTGAAACACAATTAAATTATTGTCATCACTTGTTTAGCTAGTAATATCATATATATGATATAAGTAAAACGTTTATTTTGCAATTTATATGACTAATACATATCTGTAAACTTATATTTTTCGAAAATTCTACAATTGGGATTAAATTTGTATTTTTGATGTAACTTCCTTATACTTTAATCAATTTTAAAACTCTAAGTACAGTAAAACCTCACTCTGCGACCAACTCATTATCACGACCAACCCAATATTACGGGCACATTTTGTCGGACCCGTATTTTTCGCTATATATTTCAATGGTCGCTTACCTCATTAAAGCGGGCAAATCAAAGTTGCGTAAAAAGATCACTAAAATCGGACCAAATCGTAAAATTAGTCTTCTTTTGACCTCAATAATACGAACGACGGTTCATTCAAGTTGTCATTTTACGACATCTGGTTTCCGGTATAGGTGAAGGTCGCACGGGCCGTAATTCGGATGTTTTGATAACACGGTAGATAAGATTTGATTGAGAGTGAAAACAATGGGTGAGATGGGTAATATTACGTAACAGAGATCTACGAATGTATTTCCTGTCAAGCTAACGAGTATTTGTTATATGTCCAGATGAGCTGCCCCTGATTAGCAGTAACAATCACCGTGACGCGTATCGATTGACTAAAGTTTTGACAGTCGTTAATTGGCACGAAGACTTTTCACGATAACTTGACTAAAATAGAATTAGATATCCCGTCATATTAGTCAATCACTTTCATAACTACTTTCCAAAGACTTTGATTTAAAACTGAAATCAAACGTTAAGATCTTTAAATTCAAAAGAAATTGTCTTGAATCATAACAGCACGGGGAAAAGTCGGAGGCAACTGGATGATTAAAAAAAGCTTATTACTACAACAATTGAATAAGCAATCACTTTGAAAATTATAGGAAAATTAGAGAAATTTAAAATGGGTAGACTTTAATCCGCATGATATGACCAAAGATTTTAATTTTAAATGTAAAAAAAAAGGTTTATAAAAATAATCAGGATTACATTTCATAACAAAACTTTTTAAAAACATTAAATTGATTCAAGAGATTTATTTTCAAAAAAAAAAAGGGTTAATTTGTTTATAAAATAAGGACTACATCTCACACACTTAATGTGTGCCCTTATTTCGAAGAGTTTTAAGATATTAGCCGTAAAACTTTGACAACACGACAGAATCGCTGAAATTCTACATGTTTAAATTCTTATTTATGATGTAACTTTTTAATTTCATAACTTAAGGTAAATAACGTCTGAAAATTCTCTACATTTCACACGCTTTATGTATAGAAAAATTTCAATACTTTTTGAGATACAAGCTCTTAAACCTCCTGTAAATTGAAAAAATCACCAAAGCTATGTGCACGAATTTCTTTTTTTTTTTTCCCCATTACTCCATGAATCTATAGCCAATCATTAAACTTTAAGCATCAAAAGAACAGCCAAACATTGCTCTACAAATAGAATTCATCATTATATTTTCAAATTTCAAAGGTTTTCGAGGTATAAACTTAAACACACTGGGGGTTAACAAATTTTCATTTTTCCGCCATAACTAAACCGATTCAACCCCGATCATCAAAAACTAAATATCATCTGAAAGGTCTTTCTAAGCACTACAAATTATACGCATAGTGTCTCGATAGAATATTTACCGTTTTTGAGATATTTAAGGATGACGAAAAACACGATAATTGATATATGACCTGAGTGTATATCAAAATCCCCTAGACTCAAAATCCCCTAGGCCCAAAACTGACAAGGTGTTCAAAATCCCCTAGGTGAAAATGAAAGGGTAGTCAAAATCCCCTAGGTAAAAATGAAAGGGTTGTCAAAATCCCCTAGATGAAAAAGAAGGGGTAGTCAAAATCCCCTAGATTAAAATCCCCTATCCAAATAAGTATATATATTTATTTGTGTAATAGAAAGCAATTTGAAAGTTTCAATTTGTATTTATTGACTTGCAGTTTGTTGTGTGTTAGTGTATATCATATGTATTAATAGTTATATATTTGTGTGTGTAATGAAATATGTAATAAGTGACAATGAGCTATGTGTAATTGGGTGGAGCATTCTTTTTCATCCTCTTTCACTCTTTAAAATATAAAAAAAAAACAGTCAGTAATCTAGACTTTATTTTGTTTAAATATTTCATCTTTTGTATTTTCTCATACATATAGTGTACAAAGTTAAATACATCATCAAATGGCAGCATAGCACATTTTACTTTCCTCTTTAATTTTATTTATGTAAATGATTATCAAATAAATTTATATTCTAACAAATAAATGCAGCAGATTATGATATTGACAATATATCACTTTCTCAACAACACTAGCTGAATATCAACTAAATACTGACATTTTCCACAGCCATAATAATACTATTTTGCATGTTTTTTGCAAAGTTAAATACATAATCAAATGGCAGCATAGCACAACACTAGCTGAATATCAGCTAAATACTGGCACTTTGTTCAGTTCATTTCTTAACACGTATGAGCTTTCCCATAGAACCTAGAAAATCCTCGAGAGATTTCTGGCCTGTAGCATACTGGATACAAAGAGCCTTCAGTTGCTTCTGATGGGTTTTAGTTCCTTTCCTTATTCGTTTGCTTGGAAGTTCACCCAGATCAAATCTCAGAACATCAGCAGCCACCATACATGCATCCTTCTCGATGTTTAGAATCACAGTCCACAATGAAGGATTCTTGTGCCCAACAAGATGTTTAAAGCTATTGTTCCATGATTCACACTGGTTATTGGTTCTGTCTCTATCCTGTAGTGTTGCCTGTTGCACATTCCATAGAGGAGGGGGGAATCGTGGTTGAACTTTCCGAAATCGAATATTCCCACTAGAGGTTGTCACAGTACGGAAAGATCCATTGACATAATTCCCATCGAAGTAATCAACCAAGCACTGGAGATTCTCTGGCGCCTGCTCACGTAACAGGGATAAGCCCTCACACACATCACTTGGAGGCAGGAAGGCAAGGCCATCCAGACTCCCACAGAATTCCCTCACATTTTCATCACTCTGATATGTTGCCTGAAGTCCTTCAGCCTGAACCCTTCTCCAAGTGGCCTGTGTAAGGTGGTAAAAACATCCTTGTATGTCCATGTCTGTCCTCAGTGCTGAACGGACTGCATTATGGATTCCAATTTCATAGTCACATAATACCCTCTCTGGATTTGGACGGATCCCTCGTTGAAGACACACATCCAATAATCCAGTGAGCATTTCCTCATATGCAGCCTGTTGTTTTGATGGAAGCAATGCATACACTGATGTTACACAAGAATCTCCAAGTGGAACACGAATCACGAATAGCTGTTCAAATTGTGCTGGTGCAGTTGAATGAGTTCCGTCAAGAAACCAGGTGTTAGCACTGTCCAAGAGTTTCAGACCATCCTCTTTGGCGAAAATCAGGATGCGCTGCTCCAAACTACCATTGTCATATATCAAATTGCTGCCAAATTCCTCTGGTATAGGAGAAGGGATGTCCTTAATGGTTTTAGGATTCTTCAGAGCAGTTGCCTTCTTCGCTCGTCTCACTGTCTGCTTCAGAAGTCTCACTGGTCCGGCAGCAACAATCACCTCTTTTTGCTGGCAGGCTAGTTTGTCTGTCACTATTTGTCCAGGTTGACCACGGTTGGAAGAGGCAGAGGACTTGATCTCAGACCTGACCTTCAGAGCCTGTGTGTAGAAGCTGTCTGGCGCATGGCTATGCTCAGTAGTTGACTTGACAGATGTAGCTTGTATGTCAGTATTTATGGCTCCATTGCATTGCTGGCTGATTCTCTGGGAGCATTCCCATCGTGTAGAAGACTTTGTGGTATACTTCTTGGTGTAGGCATAACCTTCATAAAGCAGCTTACGGGATATAATATTATATATACACAAACACACACACACAATAAATTCAAATTGAAACTTTCAAATAGCTTTCTATTACACAAATTAATATATACTTATTTAGATAGGGGATTTTAATTTAGGGGATTTTGACTACCCCTTCTTTTTTCATCTAGGGGATTTTGAATACCTCTTCATTTTCATCTAGGGGATTTTGACTACCCTTTCATTTTTACCTAGGGGATTTTGAACACCTTGTCAGTTCTGGGCCTAGGGGATTTTGAGTCTAGGGGATTTTGAGTGTCTCCCATATGACCTTGACCTTTGGGATATTCTGAAAACGGAAGTGACATGGCTCCATAGAATCTAATACTGCATCTTCAGACCAAATTTCAAGCAAATCATACAAAAAATAAAGCCTACAGGGCTTAAAAACAGTTAAGTTTTAATACGAATGTTTTATTAGCATTATGACGTCATGTGATGTCATATGGCGTTCATCTTTTCAGAATATAAAGAAGACCTAGAGACTAATATTCAGTCCAAATATCGGCTTTCTAGCTCTTATGGAAGCGATTTTATACGCATTTGAAATTTGACGTCATTAGTTCGAATCTTGGATTCGCTATAAAACCTTTGCCTTTTCGAATATGGAAACACGGACACCGAAAGGCACAACTAGAGCCTAACATACACATTCTGTGAAATTTTGATGAAAATCGGTCCAGAAATAATGGCTGTAGACCGCGTATAAACTTTTTCACCTGACGTCGAATCTGACGTTATATGACGTCATATGAATATGAAATTCATTGCATCCGAAAGCTCATGGTTTGAAATATAGGCCATAAAAGTTTCATTGTTCTCAGTCAATGGCAACACCTCAAAATTAACACAAATATAAGAGGGGAAAAAAAGAATAATAAGAATAATAAAAAAACAGTACAAACCCAAAAGGACTTTCTGCCAGTAGGCAGAAAGTCCTAATAATAAGAAGAAAAATAAACATAACAAACCCTATACGTTTTCCGCAAGTTTGCGGAAAGCCGTAATAAAATAAAATGAGTTAATTGTGAAATATGACAAGATATATGTAACAGCAATAGTAGTAATAGTCGTAGAGGAAGATGATGAATATTAATAGTAATAACAGGAGAAGTGGAATGCAGGAGAAGAAAATATTAATATTTAACTGCAGTAGTAGTAATAAGAGAAGAGCAAGATCGTGCTTATGGATAGCTGAAGCACTGATATTAAAAAGTAGAATAATAATAATATAATGATATGTAACAATGGTAGTGGTAGTAAAAGTAGAAGAAAATGATGGTAGCAAATAGTTGCAGAAGAAGAAGTGGATAGTAGAGACAAATAATATTATAATAAAATTATTTAACCATAGAACAAATAGAGGAAGATGATGATAATACTTGTAAAAGTAGTAGTAGTGGTAGTTGAAAGTAAAATAATAATAATAATAATTACAATGTTGATATGTGACAGCAGTAGTAGTAATAAGTTATTATAAGATGAAAATGAATTGAAGAATCGTTAGAAGATTGTTAAAGGAGCAGTATAGTAAAAGTAGTAGTAGTAGTAAAAGAAGAATAAGAAGAAGTAGAAATGGTAGTAGTAGTGGTAGAAGAAGAAGAAGTGGTAATAGTAGTAGTAGTGGTAGTAGTAGTAAAACAATATGTCATGATATGTAACAGCAAAATTAAAAAAAAGTTATTGATGATGTAAAAAACCAAAAATTAATTTTGTAGTAGTAGAAGAAGAAAAAAATTTGATAGGTATCAGCAGTAGAAGTAATTAGCATAGTGGAAGATGATGCTGATGAATAGTAGTTGTAGTAGTTATAGAATGTAGGAGAATAATAAGATAATAATATGTAACAAAAGTAGTAGTAATTAGAGTAGAGGAAGGTAATTATAATGAATAGCTGAAGAAGAATCAGAAAGAGCACCGCCAAGTGGATACAGGCGCTCATTTAATTTTTCTTTTCTCCATTTCTTGCTGACTTTTTTGTTTGTTTGTTTGTTTGATTGTTTGTTGTTGTTGTGTTTGGTTGTTGTGTTGTTGTTGTTGTTGTTGTTGTTGTTGTTGTTGTTGTTGTTTGACACTTCAAAATAACCCTGTCCCATGAAGTTAGACACTTATAATATTTCCTGTAACTGTATTTATAAAAGCATAGCGGAATAAATATTTATCTTCTGTTTGAATTACCCGTCTTTTATAGTATATTCATGCAAAATTGACCTATTTTCAAGTTGTAAAAGACAAACAATTTGTATTAAAACCAAATAAGAGTTGGAAAAGTGTTGTGTGAAGTTTCAATCAGTAAGATGTAGAGATTACCGAGATATAGCTTTAATAGTTACGGTGAACAGCTGGCCTAACATAAAACTAAACCAAGAAATCGGATATTTTCTAAAAGGGTCGTTATTCTTGCAAAGAACAAGATACAGTTGTGGTTCTTGCAGCCTGATACTTCATGTGTAAAGGTTGACCTAAACATAAAACTTAACCAGGGTAAACGCCTACGACGCAATATTAAGGAAAATAGTTTTAAAAGCAGATGAGCCTATAATGATATGTAACAGTGTTCGAAGTAGTAAAGGTAGAGGAAGATGATGATAGTGAATAGTTGTAGCAGTAGAGGTAGTAGTCGTTGAATGTAGAAGAATAAGATGATGGTATGAAACAGCAGTACTAGTAATAAGAGTAGAGTACTTACCTGGTCACTTCTCCATGGACAAGAAGCAAACCAACGTAAGTGCTCAACCAAAAAGATCACTGTCTCTCTGAGGCTCAAGGTTGAAGGCTGAATACTGACTTTGTAGACGCTGCTTTCTGATGACAGTATGGGTACTACATGAGATATATGACACCAAATGCTTTTGCAAATTCCTGAAATAAAAAAATCAGCTAATTACAGGTGGAGGAAGACCCCGAGTACACAGAGGTACCCGGGTAGAACCACCGACCTACCGCAAGCCAGCTGGAAGACTTCCTCACATGAAAAATCCGAAGTACCTGCCGGGATTCGGACCCACAGCGGTGAGGGGTTGAGAGATTTGTAGTCCATTTTACAAACTGTCTGTAGCTAAGTTGCCGTGGTCCAGTCTGCTGATCGGTACAAGTCCAACTCAGGAGATCTAGAGAGTGGAGGGGGATCTCGCCCTTTCATGGGGATCATGTATATATAGATTTCTTTTTATTTATTTATTTGTTTTAAATTTTCAAAGTATACAGTGATTGTTAAACAAACAGTCCGCTACATGTCAGGAATTCGAAATCAGTTAAAAGCTTCAAGAAAACTCATAAAACATTATACATAAGGGATTTTTAGTCTTTTTATGTTTATATTGATTCATGCGTAGGACAGATCCTCATGACTCACACTTGTAAAATTTTAGCATCTTGTTTTCTTTTTTATTTATATTCATGTACAACGCCATTGAATAAACATGTATGCAAAAAAGTTGAAATTGAAGAGAAAAAAAAACAGTTTTACTTTTTTTACAGTGAACACGTAGCAAATTATGTTTTTCCAATTTAATTTTTGTTTTTTGGTTTTAACGTCCCACCGACAGTATTTCAGTCAGCTGGAGACGGTGTGTAACTGAGATAGATATAGTACTTCTACACCTCAGTAACACGCTGTTAACATGTGGCAAGAGCTTTTAGGCTTTTAGCTATCTCTGGCAAGACAGTCCAGCAAATACATAATTTTAACATGTAATGAAATATTCAAAACTTACCACTTTGTAGTTATATATGTATTATCCTCGTGAACGTTTTTTCCCTTTTACCAGCGCACTATGCATAGATATATGCAGTATGTATCTAAATCTCAATGTCAAGGTTACATACAATCGACTGCTATCCAAGCTCAACTACTATGGAGGGGGAACAACCTGACCTGGACCCAAGCCTTTCTTTCGAATAGAACCCAGCATGCAGGTCATCCTTGATGGAGCTACATTTGATCCTGCACCCGTCACTAGCGGCGTCCCACAGGGAAATGTCATTTGCTTTCATCAATGATTTACCACTGCACATAAAATCCAGTTCTATGAACTTTTCAGGAGAAATCTCGCAGAAATCCCAGACTCAGCAACAGAGATTCCAAGACCAAAGCCTACATGGCGCGTTGCATAATAATCAAATGTGACTGCGTCAACTTATGATGTAGATGTTTCCCTGTAAGTGATACCTGACGCGTCCTGCACAAGTTTAAGGTTCACCCTGTCACAATAAGTGAGAAATGACCAATGACAAATGACCAGTTTTGCACGTGCTGATCGTGATAGTTTATAACATTTTCCCTTATGTTTACTCGTTTTATTCAGGCGACTGAACATCGACACATTTCTTCACAAGATACAAGATACAAAGCTTTATTTTTCGACGTGTACAATGTACATAGTCAATATAAATAAAGTAACCACATAATCCATTTGGTCACATACAATAAAAACAATTTCTTGTCATAGAGGATGAACCACATAATAGGTAAGCACACACACCCACACCCACACACACACACGCACACACACAAAATATGCATATATTTTAGTTGTTGTTTTTCTTCCTTTTTTCTTTTTTTCAAAAAATATATTTATGGCTTTTAATTACAGATTTGTGATAATCTACAAGTACATTCGATCGTAATCACAAAGATTAACTTGTTATTTAAGATATATGTAGTAATAATGAACTGAACAAAATTGTTTTCTTAAATGCATGTTAGCAAAATTGTATGTACCATGGAGGTTCCCTTGTCAAGAAACAAGGAAATTATACGACAGAATTAAATAAAATGCATATCAAGAAATTATTAAAATATATATATATATATATACATACACATACACACACATATACACACATACATATACATATATATACACATATATAATATTATAAAATATATATATATATATATATATATATATATATATATATATAAAACATATCACACACATATACAAATAACACACATATATAATAAATTATAATATAACATATATTCACAATTAGAGAGAACTGAACGTGCTGCCTTCATACAGGTGAGGTGTGTAAATACATGTCTAGAATGATTAAGTAATCAAATCGTGTTTTGAATAGGTCAGGGACAAATCATCTAAATAATATCCGAGTTTTGAACAATTAAAATGATTAAAATTATATCATGTATAGACATGAGACCATATGCATTTATGTATGTTAAGTTCCGGAAATAAAGTGGTATCATATAGTCAACTGTAATATAGTTACGTAAAATAATGTGATCATAAATATGAATCTTCGGATTAATTTAATACTTATGATGATAATAAAATTGGTGGTGCTGCTGTTAGTTTAGTTTAAACTTATTTATTTTACGACGACAGGGAAACAAGTTTTTACAACATACAGTTATCCCACTCGAAGGTTCCAGGGTTGTGCCAGCACTTAGCGCCTGGGAAGGTCATGAAAAAATACTTGACCAAAACGGGATTCGAAGCTTCGGATGCGCAGTCATTTGCGTTACCACCCGACCACTGCGCCCTTGGATAATGATGAGGGGGTCTTAACGACTGAGCTGTTCGTTATTAATCCGAATTGATTATTTCAGCTCGCCGAAAGCGTCTTGATGTTGTTTAGTTTTCACTATATTTCATGCACATAAAACATGCGTGACAGTTGCTTGATATAGGGGAATCCGGCTGCAATTTTGTTCTTTTAAGTGGTCGGTGCCATAGACTGAATATTCACCAATCTCTATCTCTCTCTGTCTGTCTCTCTCTCCCTCTCTCTCTCTCTGTCATTGGCATAATAATGAATGTGAATTGTCAGGCAATATTTTTTTGTTCTTCAGGTGAAATACCTTTAGAATACCATGGTTCCATATTTTCCTTTGTTATTGTTTTGACTCAATGGATTTCATTCATGAAAAGCACGTGCATTTTCACGTCCTGTCTGTAAATGAAATGTTTGTTTCAACTTCATATCAATCAGCTGATGTTAATATTACCCCCACCCGTGTGAGTGTGTGAGTGAGTGAGTGAATATTCACGCATTAGAGCGGGACAAAAAAGAATTTACTCATTATACAGGAGAGAATGGATTTATTCATTACATGAATAAGGAAAAACGAGTTTACTCATTTACAGAGAGAGAGAGGGGGGGGGTGGATTTCCTCATAATAAAGGAGAGAGAAATGAAAGAGAAAGAGAACTTACTCCTTATAAGACAGATAATATATGCACTATCAAACCTGTCTTAAGCGGTCAGTGAAGGGAACGAGAGAATGTGACCGCATAACAGAGGTGGGCGATAAATGGAAGTCAAATATTCAGATTCAAATATTTTATTTAGTAACGTAAACATATACATCTTTTTTGTTACATGATCCAATGATTTTAATAACAAAACAACAAAAGTCACATGACATGGTCTACGATGGCAACTATAAAGAGAGAGAGAGAGAGTACATGTATCAAACAACTAAGCAAAAAATATTCAAGTTCTAAATAAATCTACATTTGTATGTAGATTACTTAATACAATAATAATGTGAGGATGAACAAAATGCTATACAAAGCACAATGCAGTCAACATAGCTATCACAGAACAAAATAATTACAGAAAAAATTATAGTATCGTAAATAAGATCTTTTTAATCAATTCAAGTATTCGGTATGAACGCACGGCTTACATAATGCTACTGTCTAAATAAAATACAAAGAGAGAGAGATGTGCAGAACAAAAATACACAATCTATGTTTCATTAACAGATAAAATGGTATTACGTAAAGTAAAAGCATGTTTAATAAATTTACTTAAATTTAGCAAAATTGTTTTATTCTTAGATTTCATAATATTAATAAATTTATAAACACTAGGTTTAACATAGTATTGTCTTTTCAAATATAACTTACGTAAATCATTATAAGCATTACAAACACATACAAAATGAAATTCGTCTTCAATATCTCCATTTCTACAAATATTACAATACCTTTGGCAATATTCAACTCTATTTGCACCGTACCTACCAGCTTCAACTTGTAAATTATGTGACGAAAGTCTTAACTTTGAAAGAAATATTCGATAAATTCTTGGTAAAGTATCCAAATAAAATTCATAATCAAAACATGTTTTAATAGATTTATATGGGCGAAAGGATTCGCCATTAAATATAGTTGTAAACCAAGCCTGTTTAAATTGGTCAATCAATCAATCTTTCTTTAAATAATAAATGAAATGATTTACGATCGATACTATTTGGATTAAGCCAAACATGAGAGAACCCATTTTTGTCCAATAAATCTTTAACCTGAAAGGCCCAATTCCTCTTGCCTCTATTACAGTCATTTAATAAAGAATTATACATTTTATGAATTATTATATTATTACTATCTAAGGTATTCAGCCAATATTTTATTATTCTAACATGTCTATTAATAAATAAAGGAAATCTACCTAGTTCACCATAAATCGACAAAGTACATGTAGATTGTTTGACACATAATAACCATTTACAAAATTTAAGTGAATTCTTTCTAATGTTTTACCTTTACCAAATCCAGATATTTCACACCCATAACTTAGGACAGAGCCAAAAATGCGTCAAATAATTGACAAACAGTACTAGGTTTAATCAATTTTGAACAAACTTCCGGTATAATTAAAAATAGTACCAAGATAATTAAAATTATTTACTGTTTCAATCGGTGTATTATCATAAGTCCATTTTTCATTTGCTTTAACGGGCCCTCTTTTTCTAAAAACAACTATTTTACTTTTATCTGGGTTTACTTCTAAACCCCATGAGCTACAATATTCTTTTAACATATTTAAACTATTTTGTAAATCGGCTGGTGACTTATTAACAATAACCATATCATCAGCAAATAATAATAAAATAAATGTAATATCATCAATAGACAATCCTGAATTAATGTTTTCCATTAAAAATAACTCCAAGTCTTCTAAAAATAGAGAAAAAAATAAAGGGGAGATAACCTCGCCTTGCTTTAAGCCAATAGAGCATTCAAAATATTCAGAATAAGACTTGCACCCACGGACACATGATTTGACTTGAGAATACATATCACGAACTATCCTAAGGGTTTTTCCTCTTATACCTAAGTTATACAATTTATACCATAAACCATTTCTATAAACGCTATCAAATGCTTTTTTAAAATCAATGAAAGCACACATAAGACGACCATTTTCATTAAGAATTTTACTGATAATTGCATTTAAAACAAACATAGCATCAACAGTAGAACGCCCTTTTCTAAACCCAAATTGTGCATCACTAATAACATGATTACTTTCTGCCCAATACGTAATGCGTTTATTTAATACACCTGTAAAAATCTTAGAAAAACAACTCACAAGTGTAATTCCTCTGTAATTATTTACATTGTTGGGATCATTTTTCTTATGTAACGGGACTATTATACCACTCATCCATTCCTCGGGAAAGAAGCCTGAATTTAGAATACCGTTAAAAATATCTACTAAATGAAGCCCTAATATATCAAAAGATTCAATAAAATATTCATTTAATAGGTTATCCCCAGCAACAGATTTATTTCTTTTAAGTTTCTGTATGATATATTCCACTTCACTTAAAGTAATAGGTGCATCTAATTTTCAAATATACAATCATTATCATTAAAATTATGACCGTTACAAAAATATTTAGCCTCCACATTTCCAACATCAGATATATTTGCATTTAAAGATGAAAAAAAATTCAAAAAATTCCTCGGTCGTAATATTATTTGACTGACCTTTATTTTTT
>CM037784.1:67883706-67933706 GCA_021229015.1 Solen grandis
AATGAAAAAAAAAATGAAATAAAAACGACGTTTTTCAAACACAAAGTTGTTTTTACAAACCCGAAAGTAAAATATGACAAATATGTAGAGCCAGCAATGCTGTGCTTCAGTAAATATTCGAATTTAAATCATCGTTACGATTTCGCCATACTGTAATAACGTCTAGTGTTACCAAAATATAATTTATTTTTAAATCAAGAATCAAGCATTATCGTAAGTATTCATATTTTTCAAAATTCGAAAATACGTTCTACATGTATTGCTTAGCAACGCAATAAGTCGAGGAAGATTCGGATGTAAATTATTGATATTAATATTACGTTTCCAAAATCATTCCGGTAATTAATTTTCAAATATTATATTTCATAGATTTAATGTTTATAAAGCTTAAGAATCGTCTTGCAATTTGTATACATGACAGAGAAAAACAGCTTTACAGAAATTCTCCCGCGAAGCGCACATTAAATGTGTAGAAATACTTCGGTATTTCTACCCAAGATGAAAAAGGCTATTTGTAAAACCTGCAATTGGAATGTTGCATATACTGGCGGTACAACTAACCCGTCAAATCACCTAAAAAATGATATAATGTCAAAAAATATAGGAAGACTTTCGTAAACGTTACCAAAATTGAAAGTAAGCAAATTTTGTGTATATAATATAAACATGTTCTTATCAAAGCAGACAAATGATACTGGATCTTATCATTTGGCATTTGAATTCCATGTTTTTTACTGCGGAGCTTAAAGAGTTGCTCAGTCTAACCTGACCATATTCAATACAGGTCTCACTTTTGTTATTATCAATAAAACTGTTTAAATTTCTAAATATGTTAGTTCTGTTTGTCAAAGGATTCTTTAAGGTTAAAACCAGTGATTCGTGATCCGATCGTCAATCGTGGATCGGATCGGATCGTCACTTGCCCAACAATCCACCGCCCTAATGGATGTTTGGTTGAATAAAACGGCAACCTCAAGAAAGACAGATTTTATCACGTGTTTGAAATAAAACGGAAGTGACGTACTCGGACAGTTAACTCCAGTGTTGCACGTCTCGGTCTTTGTGGCGGACCCTGCGCAGTCAGCACCGTTATGCTGGGGACTCGGGTTGTTGCAAGATCTGGCAATCACATCACAGTCAGTCAGTCAGTCAGTCAGTCAGTCAGTCAGTCAGTCAGTCAGTCAGTCAGTCAATCAATCAATCAATCAATCAATCAATCAATCACCACTTCTATCATAAGTAAAACAACTAATGGTATCATAGAAAAACAACAACAACAACACCCCCCCCCCCAAAAAAAACACAAGAAAAACAACAACAACAAAAACATGAGTTTGTCATCCACTTGGCCGTATCGTACAACAAGGGTGGATACTGCAGGCAATGGTGTTCTTAATTGATTACTTTACACTGGAGTGTCCAATACGTTTACATATTTGGACAAGTGTCCAGATTACAAAATTCAACTGGACGATCTGTAAGGCGACTCAATATGGTTTAATAATCTGTTAGGCTCGTCAAATATAGTTTTGTAATCTGGACGCGCGTCCAAGTTTTTATCCGTATTGGCCTAAATATGTAAAACGACCTTTTTTTTTAATATCAAATATTTAATAAAAAAGTATACACTTGATGATGCAACTATAACAACTTATTTCGATTTTTTTTTAGAAAATAGCGCATATTTTTTTTAATGAAATGCTAAAACGCATTGACGTCATTGAGTGACATCGTTCTTCAGCAATAATGGCTCTTATCCATGACTTTCATGTTGTGTGAAATGTTATCCAATAACACAATATATTTGGACAGTGCACTGTCCAATAGCGAACTATGTTGGACAGTCACGTTGTACAAATAAAGTCCGTTGATTGGCTGAGAAAATTAGATGAGAGTATTATCACGTATTTGATTTGTGATGTACACAATATTGTATTTAGAACGAATTTGTGACACGCAGTTAACAGACTCATTAAAATATAGTGTTATTATTATGTCAATGTATAAAAGCTTGTTAAAATAAACAGCCTTTTCTTCATTTAATACTGATTTATTTTCGAGACAAATTTGCCGTGCTGACATTACAGCTTAGTCGATCGGAAATTCTTAAGAAAGGATATTTTTCAATATATTTATGGCATAGTAATATCGATATTTGAAAAAAGAAGATATCGACATATATCGATATCTAGGAACTTCAAACTGACATGTATCGACATACTGGCGATATCGCGTACTGCTATCACTCAGATCTAGAAGCCATTGTATGAAATTGGAAGTTTTACTTTTAATGGAAAGTTAAACGGATAATAAATGAAACAGACATTTAAATCTGGTATCAAACTGACCTCGTTCTTGTCGTTGAACCGGAAGCGCACGTGACAGAGCACGCGGTCGCTGATCCCCAGCTTCCCCAGTTTCCGTCAACTGAAATAAACATTCAATGTTGGTTCCACGTTATGGGATAACTAAGTCGAAAAACGAAACCAAATCGAAAGAGAGTACAGTGAAAGACAATTGTTATATCCTGAAAAACGTAAATAGATAGACTGAAAGGTTACTAGTTCACACATAACAAAAATTAACGAAATATACAAACCAATGAATAAAAAGGTGGAAAAAAGAAGAATAAAGACGGACAACTTAACAGCTTACTGGGACAGGGTGTGGTAACTGTACAAGAGATGGTCTGCACGTCACTTCCTGCGCAGGGGTTGCCGTTATATTTGGGGGCCGGGTCGTTACATGTTCTGTATCCGGTCTTCGTGCCGCCCGATGCTCCGGAGTTGCACGAGACAGAGCACGTGGTCCAGGATGCCCAGGACCCCCAGTTTCCGTTTACTGTAGAGAGACCACGTGACCTTAATACTCATTTACGTGTTGACCTATTATATGTTATCAATAAGAATTGACATTCTTTTTGTTGTTAATAATGCACAAATATTCTAGTGGAGACCATGCTAGGATTGTTCTGAATTTAACTTTAAATATCTCTGCAAAAGATAAAGTTTTCTACCGACGATCGATCGATCGATCAATCAATCAATCAATCAATCAATCAATCAATCAATCAATCAATCAATCAATCAATCAATCAATCAATCAATCAATCAAATGAATTAACTGATCGGTGAAAATAAAAAGAAAGAAATTTTATCATTTGAATGATCACAGGATAAACATAATTTTACGCGAAATTAACATGTGAAGAATTATAACTTATAACAATAAAGTGAAAGAGCATAACGTATTATCTCAATTAATTGTACTCACTAGGGTTGGGCTGGGCGCAGTCCTCCTCAGCAACGCCATCGCCGTCATCGTCTGCAAATAGTCAAAATTGATTGTACTTGTTGTTCTCCTGGAGTTTATCTGGTACTCTATCCATCGTAAAATTGTGATTATGGTCCATCTAGTGATCTTAGGAATGTTATAGCAAATGCAAGCCTTTACAGACTTAGATCAAAAGAGCCTATAACTCAAAGTCAGTGGATGCTTGCATCTGCACTGGAGTCTTTATAAGTATTTGATGGATAATGATGATAATTACAAAATGGGTAGATTACCTTAATGTCAACGCATGCACAGTTTTTCAGACTTTATGACAGCTAGTTAATTACAGACTGGCAGAGGACCCCAGAGGCACAGGGGCAAGCAGACGAGCTTGATGTATCTGATAGACCAGGCTTGGACCAGAAACCATGGCTCTAAGGGGAAAACAGTCCCTACAGCATAATGTATCTCATAAGAAAAGAAACACTTTTTTTTTTTTATTCTTGTAAATATTATGCCTTATGCCAGTTCATTAAGTGAATTTCAATAGCAAAAAACAAACAAATAAACAAACAAAACAAAACAAAAAAAGTATGTCTTATATTTTATGATACAGGCTAAATATATATATTAAATGAGTGCGCATGGCAACCAAATGATCATGGAAATTTTGTAGCTAATGCAATCCTTTAAGACTTCCGAAAAAGTGAGTCTATAACTCCAAAATGTGTGATTCCATCTGCTCTGAAGTCTTTTTAAGCATTTGAAGGACCATGATTATAATTGATAGATGGATTTCCTTAAGAAAACAACATAAAATAAAACAAAAAAAAAACAAAAAACAAAAAAACATGAAGTGTAAATATCGATTCTCACCAGCTCCCTTGTTTTCCACTGTACACATCTCCTCGTCAATTAGGCCATCGCAATCATTGTCCACGCCGTCTCCGACTACAGTTGGGGTGGGTATGCAAACCTGTGTAATGTTTAGATTCAATATAAATCAATACTGTATTAAGTGGTCATTCAAGAGAAAGAGATCGCTTAACAGCGGGGGTCGCTATATGCAGGTTAAACATATAACAAAATGCTAGATTATCTTAAAACTGACCGCTAAATGAAGGTTAAACATATAACAAAATGCTAGATTATCTTAAAACTGACCGCTAAATGAAGGTTAAACATATAACAAAATGCTAGATTATCTTAAAACTGACCGCTAAATGAAGGTTAAACATATAACAAAATGCTAGATTATCTTAAAACTGACCGCTAAATGAAGGTTAAACATATAACAAAATGCTAGATTATCTTAAAACTGACCGCTAAATGAAGGTTAAACATATAACAAAATGCTAGATTATCTTAAAACTGACCGCTAAATGCAGGTTAAACATATAACAAAATGCTAGATTATCTTAAAACTGACCGCTAAATGAAGGTTGAACATATAACAAAATGCTAGATTATCTTAAACCTGACCGCTAAATGAAGGTTAAACATATAACAAAATGCTAGATTATCTTAAAACTGACCGCTAAATGCAGGTTGACCGCTTAATGCAGGTGGTCGTTAATACAGGTTCAACTGCATTTGAAATTCATTTCGTGGATAAAGTTATTTCAACGGACAGTGTCATCATGTGGCGATTTCTTTCGAACCAGTCACAATCTGTGATCATTGCTTACAAAAACTTCCATGTAACAGTTGAGTTAAACTTGATGACAATTATTTAGAATATGATACAGCATCCATCTGCCATCGATCAAGAATAAGAGAAATTAATGAATTAATTAAATACAATCTTAACATTAATATTTTAATTAAATAAATCAATTACTTCTTTAATAAATTACTGAATGATTAATTTAAAAAAAATACTTACGGAGTTGACCGGAGCCAGACGTAGGCCTGTAGGCATGCCGTAGGTTTCGTATGTTGCCGTTCCGTACATAAATCCGCCGAAGACGGAAATTGGCGAGTCGTGCCGGATAGTGTGTGTACCAGGTGAAAGCTTTAATATAGAACAAATATTGGTGTAATACTATTAGCCAAAATATATCTTGTCCTTCACAGTTCGCTTTGTACTTAAGGGCCTTTGAATGCACGTTTTGGGTGAGTGTGTTTTTACAACGAAAGCATTTACTATACGATTATTTTCATACACGTTTCAACATTTTTTTAATATTTTCAGTTGTTAAGTTTATGTTTTATGAAGAAATATATAATATACATTTGAAGGAATCCTCCGTACTTTGTTTTCGTTTAAAAAGAAACATATAATACAGGCGTCCTTGAAGTTCCTAAGTATAATTTAACAGATGTATCAAATCACACAAAACTCTTTGAAAACAAAATGCATACACTTATTGATGCAATATGTTCATATATAACATACAATATTAAACAACACCTGAAATCATGTGCCAACAGCTCAATTCAAACATTTTGTTCATTCCACAATACTTGGTTATACTGGGGCCAAGACTCAAAAAAATAAGTTGGTGGTTAAGCCAAAGATGCTTTGGTAAAACCAGCTAAAATAAACTTGGCAAGTTATTCCTTTTGTAGTCATCCATCCATCATTGAATTAAAATCAGAGTCCCTTATGTGCTTAAAATACTTCAATGCAGCTGCAAGATTATATTGACTTAGAGTTATAAGCTCTTTGTCTTTATGACTCAAAAGGCTTGCATTTACAATAAAATTACCACGATCAGACTGACCATGGTCACAATTTAATGATATATGGATTACCATAAAAAGATTAAAAAATGTATCTTACCACCACGTAACCGCTGACGTATTCAGTGTTCGGAACTTTCGTGTAAACTGTGTTCGAAGGTAAAGTATTTCCGTCCGCTTTGAGACCAGACTTTTCTGATTCCTTCACGATGAACATGAAGAAGTTTTTGTACTCTCCATAGGAATATTTGGGGGTGGAAAAAGTGTAGTCTGCGGCATACTGCTCTATTGGGGGAATGGTTATCAGCGCTGGGTCAGCCGGCTCGCTGAAATAAACAGTATCAAGATTGTTAACGTAAAATTGTGATCATGGTAACTCAAGTGATCTTTATAAAATAAGACCAAACGAGCATGTAACTCAAAGTCAGTGGATGCTTGCATCTGCACTGAAGTCTTTTTCAAGCATTTGAAGGACCATGGTTATAATTTATGATAGATGGTTTACCTTAAGGTCTAGTTGCTTGGGTTTAACGTCCCATAAAAAGAAAATAGAAAAAAAACCCCCAAAAAACCTTGTTCTTGCATCCGCATATAATTAGAGTAAGACCCATTATTGGATAGCATTCACTAAATATGCTTTGCTCCTTTTCTTTGTACTTACGATTATTAATATTTTTTTCTTAATTTATCTGTGGCGGAGACAGCATGGATCATTTCACCAGCTTCGCGATATTGTGCTTAGATCATAGATCATGTGTGGCGAACCCATGGCGTATTGGTGTTCTTTATCAAGTTTTGCACGAGCAGTAACTCCTCAAATGACCGACGATCTATCGATGGGATGTAAAACTAAGTTAATAGTTACCTTGACCTGGTCTGGCTGATGACAATAAGGATCACCATTATGGATTTGTCCGACTCCACGTAGCATGCGGTCTTGGAGGGAGTAACGTAGCCGGCATATCGACCCTTGTTGACCGAGAACGATTTTCTGAAACAAGAAGAATGTACTGTTGATGGTTTGCCGTAAACAATTAAGCAACTGAAGAAACAAATACATGTATTAAGGTAACTACTTCGATGTCTGTGAGTGTGTGTTTGCGTATACATGTGTGTTTTTGTACGTTTGTATTGTGCGCGCGCGCACGACATAGCTGATAACAGTGCAAGTTTTCTATTCTATAAAATCCGGCGAATACCTTAAACACAAATGAACTTTACAGTAATGGTTTCTCATTATGCAAAAGAAATTTATATAAGTGCATGAAATAGGAAATGTTATGTAGAATAGATAAACAACAATGGCAGTGATAATATCGTTTGTGATATACTGTAAAACCTTACAAAAAGACCACCTCATCATAAAGACCACCTCAATTAAAAGACCAACTCAATATAAAATCACCTCAATTTAGACCACTTTAATTTAAGGACCACCTCAGCATTGGGACCACCTCAATATAAAAAAACTTCAACATAAGACACCTCAATTTAAGGACCACCTCAATATAAGGACCACCTCAATTTAAGGGCCACCTCACATTGGGACCATCTCAATATAAAAACACTTCAACATAAGACCACCTCAATATAAAGACCACTTCAATATAAGGACGACCTCACCATAAGACCAAATTTTCAGGATTCTGTTCCCCTTTATACTGCTTAACCTTTACTTGCTAATCAGACCATCTCATTATTACGACCTGCCGTATTATAGAGGGTTTACTGTTGTTTTAACCGTTGTAACTTAACACGGGGTAATTTCGTTTCAAATTAAAAATGGAGCTAGGTAGTGATGCGCGACGACTTATAGCGTCGTGGTCTAGTAGTAACGTACATGACTGAGGACCATACGGTCCTGGGTTCGCATCCCGTTTGGGGTAAGGATTTTTCATGAAATTTCTAGGAACCTTAGAGAGGAATAAATATACGATGTAAGAAATTGGTTTCCATTTGACGTAAAATAACTGAGTTAACCTACGTGTATCCGTTTGCACATTTTATCGTGACGGCTGTACTGTCCTCACTGCCAATAAATCTCATGGAGTCACCGGTTGTTCGTTCCGGTGTGGACACAATGGCGAACTTTTTCCCCCAAGTGTTGACCGGCATCATCTGATCCACCAGCGTGTCACGTGACGTTCCCGGCGATACGCTTGTTCGTCTGTTTCCGGACATGACTACAATCTTCTTGTCTGCCTTGATGTAGGATCCCGTAAGGTCGCCGTATGTTTGTGCCTTAAAGTATACAACGTTAGTCCATACATGACGTCATAATTAGGTCAAAATGTAGATCTGTCCGTCACGTGAAAGTAAAAAAGTTGCAACTGTAAATTAAGTTTGAACTATATTTCAAATGCTTATGAAAAATTGATGGCCTGCATTCCAATGCACAAAGCACTGGTCCGACCCAAGAAATAATATTTTTCCCCGTAATAGACATAGGCAGAAATCAGTCTTAACTAATACTTTTTCCTTCCTTTCTGACTCTTTCTTTTCTTTTCATAGTGAAACTCATGTGAACTCTAATTAATATTTACATAATTTAGTAATAGCAGGAACATTTTAATATAAATACTATATATTTATTATTCTAAGAAATTAAGTGATAGTAATAAGTAATTAAAGGGCGCTGTGGACCAGTGGTAACATATCCGAATGCGGATTCGAAGGTTGTTGGTGCATCTCCCGTTGGGGGCAAGGAATTTTCATGAATGACAAAGTACTAATCCAACCCAAGAATCGTCGAGATGGATTAGCTTTATTTGTTATAACCTGTTTTCACCCGAAGCTCAAAATAAGTAATAAAGATATTTATCTAAATCTAGTATATCTTATAAATAACTTACCTGGAAAGTATCGAATTTGTTCATGTAGAGCGAAATAGATTTGTTTTTGTAGTATCGTTTACCACTATAATAGACTTCGATAGAGGAATGTACACCAAGTGTTACACTGACGGTAGTCTTATCCTCGGCACCTAAAACGTAAAACAATATAGTCAAACCTGCCTTGAGCGGTCAGTCAAGGGAAGAATAGAAAGTGACCGCTTAACAGAGATGACCGCTAAATGACGGTTACCAAGTGCTTGTTTGATAATATTTATTACTGACCGCTAAATGCAGGTTGACAGGTTATAATACAGGAAGGCCACGAATTCAGGTTCAACTTTTCCTAATTAATACAAATCCATTAGTCGTATTTCTTTTACGGATTCATTACCGAAACTGTCGATTTTTGTACACAAATTATACTTCAGGGACACTCCCCATAATGGTCATATTCTATATCTTGTCACTGGATGGTAATATTTCTATGAACTTTGTCACTTTGAAGGCATCCAAAATTAAAAAAAACAAAAAACTTTAACATTGAAGTCTATGGAAAACATACAAAGTCTGTGAATATGAAAAACTGAATTCGAGAAGAAACTCACGGTAGAAAGATGCATTATATGATTTTGTTTTAAAATTCATGACCAAATTTAAACTTTCCGTGAGAAAATGGAGAAAGTCATTTTCTTTTTAGTTTTCAAGGCAGATAACTCATGACACAAATTATTCATGGGAGGTCATAAAAGAAGTAATGTCACACGTCATAACTTAAAATCTTATATTGTGAAGTTATATGCATGTCTTTGGTGATTATTCCTTAAAAGGAATGGAACGTTTTCTCTCTTATTTGTGCTAAGAAGACTTAGCGTAGCAGATGTGATGTTTGTGGTACCTACCTATGATCATAAACTCGCATTCCTTAGTAGTTGGGTGGTGGGACACGGTGTAGTACTCATCTCCGATTACGTCAATTGGAAACGCCAGGAAAGCGTCATTGGAGTAGGTCTCGCGGTTTGCACCGTAGACCACAACTTCGTCGGAAGCTGAAATACGTACAACAACAAACATCAATGTACGTTCAAATATATTTTTGCAAACAAACACGTTTCAGGGTAAACATGTCCCACGCGCCCATTTACAATATATCCTCTAATTACCAAAAAAATTTTTTAATAAAGCAATTCATTCAACTTCTTACAAATGGTATCACATATAACGATATATATGGTCTTTTGGAATAAACCATGTCAGTCATTGACTATTCTATTATCCAAGTGTAGTTATTGAATAACATGCTATTCTCAAATTTTATCAAAATCTTAGAGTCCATGGATTTACAATTTCGTGAATTGTTGGCTGGATGTATTTTACAACGTTTTACAAATTTACCGGGAAAACGAACAAAAAAAGTCTTAGTGGCAGCAGGCAAGATGTCTTGAGAAGGACATCTAACGATGAACCTATGCTAAGAGGTAATATTTTAAGCCCCGTCCTCCATTCATGACCAGATCAACTGCCCACAAAGAGCATAACATACAAAACCGTGTTTTTGTGTAAATCATGTCAGTAATTGACTACCTACTATCCAAGTGTAGCTATTGGATAGCATATAAGTCAATGAAGATATATTTTTAAACACAGGAAATGCCCGTCATAAAAAAAAAAAACGTTTGAAAGATATTTCCTTTAAGGAAATCCATCCATCATTTAATTATTACCATGGCCCATTTAGTGATATTGGCTATTTTATAGTAAATGCGAGCCTTTATAGACTTAGAGCAAAAGAGCATACGTCTCAAAGTAAATGTATGCTTGCATCTGCACTGAAGCTTTTGTAAGCATTTGAAGTACCATAATGAAAATTTAATGATGGATGGATTGCCTTAAAAAGCTATAAGTACATAACAGACAATGCAATATTACCAATGACGGAGATTCCCTTTGTGCTGAATTCAGTTCCAGAACCACGGATTTTGTTATCGATGTTGATTTGATGAACATATCCAGCGGTCACATAGAACTGTTCATCAAGGGAGACAGAGCTATATCTCGGAGCGGTTACCTAGAAGATATTTCAAACACACCTATTGACCATTTTACCAGAGGATAGGCAAATCCCGGTTTAATTCGATGATTTAAATTGGCATATCAGCGATTTGGAAAAACTTGACATGTATGTTTATTACCTATTGAACAATGTGTAAAATTTAACATCAGCATGTAGATTAGGTGTTCGGGAAGGACTCGTTGATAACGTAGGTTTGCGTCTCATTCATTTCGGGGTAAAATTGCTTATACACCTCTCTAGGTTTTGGCGTGAAAGTTGAACCATGCCTTTCCCGAAATGTAATAATAGCAAAGATAAATAGAACATTGAATTTGTTGATTTAATTGTAAGAACGTTTTCTTTCACTTATGGTCATATAAGTCAGATTTAAACGCATGGCCCCACATTTGCGAAAATGTTTTTTCTATGACCAAGTCTGGAAAAAAACAAGAAAAACAACAACAACGATTGTACAAAAAGTTATATCATCTTTTTTTTTTTTTTTTTTTTTTTTTTTTTTTTACAAGACCAAGACCAAATGGGACGTACCCGGACGCTGACTTTGGTCTTACGATCGGTTGTAACATACAGCTCCACTTTGTTCTTGTCGATGTAGTTTGCCATAAAGCCGGTAACAAACTCAGTTCCTCTGTTGTCGGGTGCTGGGAAAGAAAGCTTATGTGACGATACATTGCACGACAGACTTACAGTCAGACAGACAGACAGATGGGAAGAAAGACAGACTGTTTTATTTCGACTTGTATATAGTAAATCAGCATTATACGATATACATTTTTCAAACAAATTACAAACACGTATCCTACATTATAACATAAAATGTGTATCAATTTATCAAATTAATTCAGTTAATGCTCATGTGTCGAATGAAGAAAAAAGGAATAGATAAAAAGTAGGCTATATAATTCCAAAAAACGTTTAAATTCTAGCTTTCATTATAACACATACATAAAGATATACGATGAAATTAATCTAAATGTATGTCACGCGTTTGTCTACGATGTGCTTAAAAACGAATATCATATTCAAGTTAAAATTAAACTGTAATCACCGTGGGCATTCCATAACATTTTATTGTATAAAGATACTGTTATGTGTATTCTATTTAGCAGAAAAAGTGGGTTATTCAAATAGGGTTGAAAAACCTGAGGATACGCACAACTAATGGATAATTTAATTTCATAAAAAAAAAATAATAATAATGTACAAACTTACCATTCTGAGTATTGACTGCTGACAAAAGTGTGGCAATGCACGCTAGGATTGTAAGCGTTCCCATGACTGGAAAGATGAATAGGGAATTATGTCACAGTAGGTTTTCATGGCTTAAGGTCGAGCGAGATATTCTTCCATTCATGACATACCAAATTAAATGCTATTATTTTCAAACTATTCACTATATATTATTTTGTATCAACTTAATTTTGCATTTAGACTACTGAGTACTGATATAGAAATAAAGGACCCGTATTTGATTTATTTTCTAGTTTAAAGTGATATACACTACGTCTATTTTTTTTTTGTATTGTGTATTTAAAATTATTCAGACCAAAGTGCATGCAATACAACATATACTATTTTTTTTTATCTATTTATACTTTTTAAATTGAATAATCCGTTTCAATACAAAATCAATTGTGGTGCTCATTGTTATCACGTGTGTGTGCGTGTGCGTGCGTGTGTGTGTGTGTGTGTGTGTGTGTGTGTGTGATATATATATATATTGTGAATTTTTGTTTTCTTATTTAAGTGACTTATTGGCCTATGGGACCTAGTGTTAAATTGTACATTCAAGGTTTATGATTAAGTGTATGCAATTTATTTTTATACATGTAACACATGTCACTCTAATTAACAATTTACTTACCTACTTTTACTTATTACTCCCCATTTGCAAGAGTCTTATTACTGTAAAATATTCCCACGCGGCGAGTTCAGATGTCATTCCAATTTCAAAATACAAAAATCAGAACATCATTTGGTTTATGTATATCAGTGAGTGTGTTAAAGCATAGTACATCATGTAACTAAACATAACACAAAAAAATCTAGACGGAAAGAGGAACTCTAAGACCTGTTAATAGATAACGCAGTTCGCTATAATTTTTGTTTTTCAAAATAGTTCATTTAAATTGTTTCCGTCGTAATAACATATTAAGGCATTTTCATTTTGGATGTAAGAACAATGATGTGATCCTAAATATTTAAGAATTACTTAGGCTAGTAAACTCTTAGTAATTTTAGAATTAAGATTCGAGACATTATCTAGTTTACTGTATGTACATGTTAAAGTGACTTATTTTTTCATCTCTCCTTGTGATAATCTTACAAGTATTTAGGGTTTATCAATTATGATATAAGATTTAAAATTAAAAAAATAACATTGTGATTAATTACATGTTAGAATTTACAGAAATATGAGACTCATGCATTCTTCAAATGTTATATGTATAAGTTATTCACTTATCTTAGTTTTCTAATAAAATCTAAAAATATATAATTCAAATTTATTTGTCATCCTTATATATATTTTGAAAAAAAAAAAAGAATATAAAAAAAAAGAAAAAAAAAAAAGAATTAATAAAAAAAGAACAAAAGAAGAGAAGTCTATGAATAAATAATTATGTTAATAAGAGATTAACCTATTTGTTATCATTGTATTTTCAATAAAAATAGATTAGTAATTATTGTTAATTTATTTATTCATTATAATTGCTAATTGTTCTTACCGATAGATTCGCCCGATTACTTCTCTCTCCAAGACGTGACTGTTTCCTGTCTCCCTCGGAAACGGGGTTTTGTACCCCGAGAAGTCACTGGCTGGGGACACTGCCAAATTCTTACGTTGATCTCTTGCCCATTTAGCTGCAATGTCCTTAACGGATTATATAAACATTTAATCCGTTTAACCTAGTTAAGATTCATAGATATAAATTGCTTCACAAGGCTTAAAAAAAAAAAAAAAAAAAAAAAAAAATTGCCGTGTAACATTGCATTTCAATGACGGAATCCAGACTTTATGATCAAACATTATTTAATTTTCAGTTTACTTTTATAAAAATATTGCGAATGTTTTTAAAAAAATAAAAGTCAGGATTGTGTGTGTGTGTGTGTGTGTGTGTGTGTGTGTAGAGGGTGTCTTTTTTCCATTCTAGAAGCAAATGACATTCATCGCTATTTAAAGATTGAAACATAAGTACAAAGTTTAATCCTTAATCCGTGTTAATCCAGTATTAAAGAATATTACGGTAAAATGCATAGAGTTTAATAACTGATTAAAAAATATTAATTCTTAATCCTTTGAAAAGGGAGGTGGGGGCAGTTTGTTGGAAACTACTTAAAAAGCAGACCTAATTACGAATGATTTGTGGTATAGTCGTAATCAAATATACGTTTATGAAATTAAGTTAAATATGGGTAATAAAGCATGTTATATATCACCTAGATCTCTCTCTCGCTCTCTCTCTCAATGATATAAACGTATAATCACAATGTTATAATACTATACATGCTGTCTGCTGTTATTGCATATTTATGATTGTACCACATGGGCCATTGTGCTTACTGGATTTTGAATAAACATCTCTCTTTCTCTCTATAATAATGATGATGATGATGATGATGATAATAAAAGGACTAGATCTAATGGTATTGATAATAGTGATAAAATTACTACTAATAATTATTATCAAGCAATGATGATGATAACAACGAATATAATACTTATAAAGTCAAGCCTGTTATAAGCGGTCAGTCAAGGGAACGAGAGAAAGTGACCGCTTAACAGAGGTTGCCGCTAAACAAAGGCTAAACATATAACAAACTGCTTGTTTGGTAATATTAAAACTGGCCGCTAAATGCAGGTTTACCGCATAATAGTATGATAGTGTTATTTAGGTACACTTGTACTGCTATTGTAATTATCATTTCTATAAAAATAATATAACATACAGCGTTTTTTTTTTTTTTTAAATCTTTACTTTTTTCTCTAAAGATATTTTAATTTTAACTTGTTGGTTTTGTAATTGATGGTGACATTGATGATGTTGTTGATCATGATAATGAAAAAACTTAATTTTATCACAAGGATAAATGTAATCAATTACTGTAACACGTATTATTGAGTAAATACGAGGGGAGTTCATTATGAATTCCCCCTTACCTACTTCCGGATATGGAAAAAGGATAAAATTTGTTCGCGGACACTAAAATATACTTCCGTATATCACATTGTAATTTGTTCTCGTTAAGTGTCCTTATGTGTTGTAAATTAAAATAATGAGGTCATATGAGTACCAAGCAGTCATCGGGTTCCTGTATTTGAAAGGCTGCATTCCAAAGGAGACATTTGATAAGATGAAACCGGCTAACCGAGAGGATGTCCCATCATATGACGTTGTTAAGCACTGACTATGTCAGTTCGAGTATTTTTGGATATCTGTGGACACGGTTCCAATTCCTAGGTGAGTACAATCTGACGTTAATTATCATCCAAAAGGTGAAGGCCGCCATGTTGGACAATCGCCGCATAACAGTGCGTCAACTAGACATTGAGGCCAAGGTCAGTGTGGGTTTTGTCAAAAAAAAAATGCATGACAAGTTTAACATGGGTAAGGCATCTGCCCGATGGATACCCTGGTTTCTCACATTTTTTTCCAGAGACAGGAACGATTAGTGTGCTCCCAGGCTCCTTTAACCATGTGCCAAAAAATTAGAACTTTTTTGAAAGACGAAATATGGGTGCAACACCATGATCCTGAAAATAACGTTAAGTCGAAGCAACGGAACCTTTTAAAACTCGCCATCTCCTGAAAGGAACGTGTCCAACATTCAACGGGCATAGTCTTGTTAACAATAATTTGGTATCAGTATGGAATAAGGATGAAATGATTCTTGGCAAATGGGAACCAAACATGCAGGGACATATTATGCATGTATTTTATTTCATGTAGCACGGTCCTATGAAAACCTTCCGTGCCTTCCTTACTCATCTTCCACATCTTTGCGACCATGAAGTTCTTTTTGGAGAGAAGGCGATTCTCAGATGTTGAACGTCTTTTTTTTCCCCGAAGACAAGGCATGGTTCCAGGCACAACCAGGGGAATATTTCATTAAATGCCCCCCATGGCTGTATTAAGCGACGGGAGAAATGTGTCAATGTAGAGAAAGACCTTTATATGTGCCAAGATTGGGTCCTCTCGCCCGTCGGAAGTAGGTCATGAGAAATCTTTAATAAACCCCTCGCAACCTAGTGGCGTGTTTGATATTTTTTTGATTTATCTTGAGTAATGGCATATCTTTTTCCTTTATAAAATGAAAAAAAGTACAATTGTATATGTAGCCCCCTCAAATATTATCTCATAATATATAATAACTAAGCGGTCAACGTGTATTTAGCGATCAATTTTGATATTACCAAATTAGCATTATATATATACTTTATTTAGCGGTACCTATTTTATATGGTCATTTATCGTGTTCCCGTGACAGACTGCTTAAGAAAGGTTTTACTGTAAGTGTACTTACTATTACATAACATAATGATAACCTTGTCCGCCAGCTGAAATATTTATGTTCATTATGACGAGCATGTGTCAATTTAACCTATTTCATTGTATTTCATTTGTATTTTGAATGATAATTCTATGATCTCTTAATATTATATGTATAAAACTTACTGACATAACTGCATTAATTATGCATATAACATTTCACAATAAAGGGAAACCCCACTTTATGACACCTCGGAATTAAGGTCACCTTTCTTTTAAGACCACTAATAAATGGAGTAAATCGTATCAAGGCCTGTTCTGACTATATTGGTACCTCACTATTGAGAACACCTCACTCTTCTATTGAACGGATGGTAATCTTAATGGCGAGGTTTTACAGTATAGATGAATAACAAGTAATTTATTTAGGAAATCCATCCATCGTTAAATTATTACCATGGTCCTTCAAATGCTTAAATGACCAGCGCAAATGCAAGCATCCATTGACTTGGAGTTAAGAACACTCTGCTCTAAGCCTATAAAGGCTTGCATTTACTATAAAATACTTGATGAACTATGATCACAATTTATTGAAGGATGGATTGCCTTAAATAATAAATTCAAGTACACCCGAATATCTTGACCTTATAGTTTTCTCCCTAAGGTCAGTTTTTATACACTCATAAGATTGATCCTTTCAAAAGATTGTAGAGGATTATCGCCTTTAAATAAAAAGAAGTTAGCAAATCTTAAAGTTTGCTCTAATTTAAGATTTGTAACACACGTGCTCTGTCTAAGGTAACCTACAATACGATAAGACGATTATCTAATTAAGTTCAAATTAAAATATGCCCATGTCATACATTTCAAAGTTTAAACCCACTTATTTTAATCCTGTGGAATTCCGCAAACCGGTCACGACTGCAGAGAAATGATTCTGTACTTATATGGCTTTATTTCAACACTTTGTAAGTCAGTATTACGAGTGACTTGACTCAGTATTTAAATTGTATTTGAATTTACATAAGTGTGCAGTCAAGAAAAAACTTGTTTTATTTGTTATTGTTTTAATAAAGTAAAGAGGACATTTTCACGTGCGTGAAAAACGCATAGGAAAACGCTCTCAGATTAAACTTATTTATTTTACGTCGACTGGGGAAACACGCTTTTTTCAACTAATCCCGACGGGTCTTGGGTGGACCAGTACTTTGCACCTTGGAAAGTCATAAAATTTAAAAAAAAAAAGTTTGCCCGCTATTTATAGCCAATCAGTGAGCCCGAAATTTCAAATACTTGGTCTAAAATAAATACTTAAATATAAGGATAGTTTGTTAATTATGTTCAACGCCCCACCGACAGTATTTAAGTCATTTGGAAACAATGTCTACTTGAGACAGATTTAGTGCTGCCACACTCACAAGTTTATGGCGCCATCTCCTAATATAGCAGTGTGACACAGTAACAAGGCGGGGAAAACTCTAAATTATTCAGTGTCTATTAAGAGAGAATTTTACAGCTAAGAAGCCGACACTCGCTACGCTCGTTCTGGCTTCTTAACTGTTAAATTCCCTCTTAATTAACACTAACTATAACATATTTTTTTCTACATCAAGACCTTCTCGCGGGTTTTTCTATACAAGTTATTTTTAAAATTTGAAAAAATACAAGCATTTCATTGAAAGACTATGTAGGACAAACTGTAACTGATATTTACACTCTCACGTTGCCAGTATAATGCCCTTTGTATGTTACAAAGGTATCGTCGAAAAATTGCTTCATTAAAAAACAAAATCAATAACGTTATAAGTATAATAAGGAAGTAGGTAACGTTTTCCATTGAAATCTTACGTAACTCCTTTCATCAGTGATATATTTTCATAAAAATGGTCTTATTTTGAGTGGAAGGGATGAATGAAGACACACACAAAAAAACACCCTTTGCCTGAGAAATCGCCCTAAAAATGTTCGCGAATTCAAAAACAGGTTTGGTCGGGATTCTCCCGTGTAAAAACTATAGAAAAACTAAAGCCACTATGTCAGTGTTGAATTGTATGAACAGATACTGATAAAGTAACACATGAATCTAAAATAAATACATTTTATTTCATTTTCTTATCTTATGCTTTTTTAAACATTAACATGAATCGACCTTGACTATTGAACAGCTACGTTTCAACTGCGGATTCTCTCTCTTTCTTTTCTCGCGTTGATCACAATTTATCGTCCACATGGGATTTTTAAAAGTGTTGTAATAATATTGATTACAGCTAACTACTTTTTATATGTTTTTTTTCGCGTTTTCTATGACGTCGTGATGACAATAATCGGATAGACAATGATGTCAACTTGTCAAATAAATATTGATTTGACATAAACATTTGTTGCAACCCATTGAGGTAATTTGTCGAATTTCTTCTTTTATAACGTATTTTCCTGAGATAAATTTACTTACTCGGCGCTTCCGTCCGTTGTATGTACAGGGCTAGGAATCAAAACTGCGTCGTACCATTCATTTTGTAAACAAAAGCCGCCATTTTGAATAGAAAAAGGTATATTTTTGTTCATTACTGTTTCTGTAGGAATTGCATGATAACGAGATACATATATGAACACGCTACTAATTTTTCCGCTTCATATGGTGTATGCAACTTGAAAATCCATTTGAAAAACAAAAGTTATTACGAACTGAAACTTTGAACTGGAGAAGAATTTGCGAAACATTTGACAGGATACGACGCAGTTGGAATTGCTGTATCCAGTGTTTTCTCCCTTAAACTGTATTAATACTCGTGTTTTTGCTAAATTTAAGTTACCAAATACATTTTAACGTCATGAAACAAAGTCCCATTTGAAGCAGAAAATTATTTTCAATAAAATATTGCTTTTTACAAAATGGTAAGAAGCAGCTGTATTTAAATATGGTCCGACGCAGTTGTCTTTTTGTTACAACCTTTTCAATGTGTTTCGTTTCGACAATATGGTGCATATTTTACCAGCCCTTTCGAACGATTTCTTGTCTTCGAAGATAATTAAGGTGCACGCAGTTTCTTATAATGTTTCTATTGCAGTACCCACTTGTATATCTGATGACCACACCGTGCTTATTAATTAGAGCTACTTTTCAGTTAAAACCCGTCTGAAGGTACTGCGGAATAATTTTCTTTTCCTTTTTTTTAACTACATGTATATCATATTAAGAATATGAGTTTGATTGAAAACTTAAACGTAATCACGGCAATTGTATACAAGGGGAAGCTTTGGTGGGTCAAATATGACTCTTGGGCTAGCCAAGCGAACAAAAACGACAGTGCCTACTAAAGAGCATCATAATTTCATTTGTTAAGCCTTAGTTTGCAATAAGTACTGATTGTACTATACTTAGAGCTGTGTATTGCCAGGCAAGTGGCTAGACGATACATGTTGCTATACGGGACGAACGATACACGAATTCGAGACACAAGTACTTCCAATTATACATGACCATCAGTCTCATCATCGATTACATAACTTACATACATCTTATCAATCTTCTTGTTAATGGTAAAGTTATGCCCTAGTTTCAGATGGACTGTGTTGATACATTACAATAAACGTAGAGAAGCTAGTTATTTTAATTTTAATTCAGTTCTAACTTAAACAATCGTGAATCTTCACAATAAATAACTGTTTATTCTATGATTCACTTTTCAAGTAATTGTATATTTTAAAATAAAAATGAATCATAGTGAACAAGTCTACAAAGGCAAAGAGGTGACATGGTCATTCTTTTTAAGTAGTACTATCTTGTGGGAACGAGATTGTTATCATGAGGGAACGAGATACTATCTTGTGGGAACGAGAAACTATTTTCAGGAAACGAGATACTATCTTGTGGGAACGAGAAACTATCTTCAGGGAACGAGAGACTATTTTGTGGGAACGAGAAACTATCTTGTGGGGAACGAGAAACTATCTTGTGGGAACGAGAAACTATCTTCAGGGAACGAGAAACTATTTTGTGGGGAACGAGAAACTATCTTGTGGGGAACGAGATACTATCTGTGGGAAGGAGAAACTATCTTGTCGGAACGAGATACTATCTTGTGGGAGGAGAAACTATCTTGTGGGAACGAGAAACTTATCTTGAGGGAACGAGAAAGTTATTTTGAGGGAACGAGATAGATATGTTGTGGGAACGAGATAGCCATCTTGAGGAAACGAGAAACTATCTTGTTGGAACGAGAAACTATCTTGAGGGAACGAGAAACTATCTTGTGGGAACGAGAAAGCTATCTTGGGGGATTGGCTTAACGTCGAGGGAACGTCGAGCTGTCCTTTCTTCAACACCTAGTTTCAAAAATAAAGCCAAATGAAAATAAATTAACATTGCTTATATTTTCTTGGCACAAATTACTTTTTTCATTGTATAGTTAAAATCTAGCAAGATAATGCAAATTCTACATCCATTTGACCATTATGTCTGAGAAACATTTGCATTCTTATGAAAACTGTTAATCAACATATTTTAAAATGAATTTTACAAAAAGAGAGATTTTATGATCCCAAGACCACGATTCTTGCTAATGTCACAACATAGCGAGATACATATTCAGTAACAGTAAGTTTAGGCAACAACATCAACAACAAAAATCATGATGTATGTTTATATCAATGAAATGTCACTCTTTGTATTTTTCTCAAAATAACGACATATGATAATGTCGGTCCAACAAGACAAGACATTGCGTCAATTGTCCGTCTGCTTTAAGACTGTTCGTTCCCTTTAGCAAGTTAGCATTTAGTTATTTATATAACCGGATTAAAAAAAAAGACATTAACACTGCAAACTGATAATCTTTTTGTCTATTTAGACTGTATTTCCTTATAAAGTAGATTAATCGGACATGGACTTCCCTCATGTTATGAATCCTGCAAAGGTTCTACACCAAAGGAAATTAAACAATATGTTGGATGATATCTATGGTTCGATGATATGACTCCATTCGTATATGTATATACAGATTCCGTCACTGATAATTATTATTATACTGCATTTTGGCTCATTGTGGACATCATAGTTTGTATTCTCTTTATATTCAAGAAGAGAGAGAGAGAGAGAGAGAGAGAGAGAGAGAGAGTAATGTATAGCTTTACAAATCAAAATTCTTGTTTTCAGCCTGTCATAAAATAAGATTCTTGGTTTTTGATTTTCTATTTTCATACATGATAGGAAAAGTGGGGGACTTTCTGTGCTAAAACAACATTATTATTGATGCCTGTATAGCGTTGTGGTAACGCAGTTTGCTTCTCACCAATGCGTCCCTGGTTCGATATCCAGTCACGTACTCGAGAGGGGTACATTTGTCGCCCGTTCAAACACGTGGGTTTCCTCTGGGTTCTCCGGTTTCCTCCAAAAATAATGACCACATACGCCACCATCCGAATCATCGAGGGTGGTATTTTTTAAGTTGTAAAAATTGTTTCGTAATCGATATAAAATAAAAATAAAGTTTAAACTATTATATACGAAACATTTTATATTGAAAATCTATTGCCCCAAATATGGAACAATAGCAAAATAAACAAGAAATCGTCCCGCAGAACGACCAGTCTTGTCGAAAGATATGTCAAATATCTAATACTTAGGAGATGTGTGTGTAGTGTCTAACAGTCTGTTGTCAAAACATCATTGAATTTAGGGGTATTTCTTTTCGTTTCACCATGACTATTGACCACCAAAATCAATTTGACAACCAGATAGTTTTTCGTTCCCACAAGATAGTATCTCGTTCCTAAAAATATTTTCTCGTTCCCTCAAGATAGTATCTCCTTCCCACAAGATAGTTTCTTCTTCCCCCAAGATAGTATCTCGTTCCGACAAGATAGTATCTCGTTCCCCAAGATAGTTTCTCGTTCCCACAAGATAGTATCTCGTTCCGACAAGATAGTTTCTCCTTCCCACAAGACAGTTTCTTCTTCCCCCAAGATAGTATCTCGTTCCGACAAGATAGTATCTCGTTCCCCCAAGATAGTTTCTCGTTCCCACAAGATAGTTTCTCGTTCCCTCAAGATAGTATCTCGTTCCCACAAGATAGTATCTCGTTCCCATAAGATAGTTTCTCGTTCCCATAAGATAGTTTCTTCTTCCCTCAAGATAGTATCTCGTTCCGACAAGATAGTTTCTCCTTCCCACAAGATAGTTTCTCGTTCTCACAAGATAGTTTGTCTTTTCTCGTTCCCACAAGATAGTTTCTCCTTCCCACAAGATAGTATCTCCTTCCCACAAGATAGTTTCTCCTTGCAACAAGATAGTTTCTCCTTTCCACAAGTTTGTCTTTCTCGTTCCCACAAGATAGTTTCTCGTTCCCTCAAAATAGCTATCTCGTTCCCACAATATAGTTAGGTAAATATTTGATAAAACTTGGTTGAAAAGAGAGAATTTGAACAAAAAGATGTGTCAATGGTTTGCGAATCTGGTGAATATTCGTGTTCGAATTTCAAAATGATATCAAATGATATGATATCTCTCGAGAGTTCGGGTGTTCTAATTATACTTCGCAAACGTGCTGACTGGTACTTTATGTATCATGGACATTTTTAAAGTGTACTATTTGGTATTAACTTAATAGGATTAAATGACAGTCAGATAATAAAATAAAATGTATACGTATGAATTGTATTCATAAAATAAGTATTTCCTATTTAAATGTGGGAAAAGTTTCGCTTGCTTATCGAGTCTAGTTTCGTATACATGTAATTCCAAAATAATAATTTAAAACATGTAGCGATAATTTATATGATTTAGACTTAGTTTAAGTATAACTGATAAATGAGAGATGTTTTACGTTCGTTTTCACAGTTTGAAATAAATTAAATAATCACAATAAGGTACATGTATACGATACATAAAAAGTGCTGCTTTAAATTAAACGACACATGGTATTCATGGTAAAACGAGGAATAATTATGGTGCATTTGCAATGTTGCATGTGACAATATACAGTTAATGGAAGTTTAAATAGAACACGCAAATAGAGTTTAAAAATAAATAAATCCTTCAATTTCACAGATTTCATGCCTTTAATCAAACGAAATGGTGCGATTTATGAGAATTTACAACCAGCCAGGACAGCTGAAACAAAAAGGCAACTGCATCGTACCATATTTAAATGCAACTGCGTCTTAGCATTTTGTAAAAAGCATTGTTTTATTGAAAAATAATTTTCTGCTTTAAAAGGGACTTTGTCTCATGACGTGAAAATGTATTTGGTAACTTAAATTTAGTAAAAACACGAGTATTAATACATTTTAAGGGTGAAAACGCTGGATACAGCAATTCTAACTGCGTCGTATCATGTCAAATGTTTCGCAAATTCTTCTCCACTTCGAATTTTCAGTTCGCTATAACTTTTGTTTTTCAAAATGAATTTTCAAGTTGCATACACCAAATGAAGCAAAGAAATTAGTAGCGTGTTCATACATATATCATGTTATCATGCAATTCCTACAGAAACAGTAGTGAACAAAAATATACCTTTTTCTATTCAAAATGGCGGCTTTTGTTTACAAAATGAATGGTACGACGCAGTTTTGATATCTAGCCCTATGTAGGAGACATAAAACCATTGAACCACGTGTAGGTCAGTAGCGTCCCCATTGGCCGAGTGGTTAGAATGTCCGCTTTGGGAGCGGGAGGTTGTGGGTTCGATCCCCGGCCGCGACATACCAAAGTCGTGAAGGAATAGTTCTGGTGTAGGTCCCTTGCTTGGCACTCAGCATATAAGGTAGTTCCAGGATTGTTTGGCCCTGTGTCAGGATATTTTGACTGGCCATGACGTTATACTGCGGTGTGGCAGCATTTTATCTTTCTCGAGTAGACATAGTCTCTAAATTGCTGAAAAACTGGGTCGTTAAACCCAATATAAACAAACAAACAAACAAACAATCAAACATGTAGGTCATATAACTATCGATTATTTATATTATAGGACACTTACAAAGACATGCTTCATTTTGGATTGGCGTTACAGGTCATCACCTTCTTTAAGTATCAACGCAATATAAACACAAAAGAGAGATTAGAATAAAATGCGATAATGCTTAATGTGTTTTACGTCTCTCGTAGCTTCAAAGAGAACGGTAATGTACCGCCGACAGCATTTCAGTAACTTGGAGACGATGTATACTTGAGACAGATATCGTGCTGCCAAACCGCAGTATCACGCCATAAACATGTGGCATATACTACTTTTTTTACATTATCCTATAACACATAGGCAACCAGACCTAGAGCCACGCTTATATGCGAGTATCGCCCATATTTCAAGCCATGATTATCCGAACATCGCAAATAATTCGATGAAAAGTCCATGTCCCATTGTGGATAAAGAGACTGCATGTCACAGTGTTGAAAAAGAACAAGAACAGATATAGTGATGCCACTCTGCAGTATTACGCCGGCAAGATACCAGGCCCATTTACATTATCCTGACACCGGACCAAACAGTCATGGAAACTCCCCTTAGCTGCTGAGCGCCTAGCAAGGAAGCTCATTTTGGTTTATATTCACAATCACAAACAATAAACTTACACCAATCCCAACGCGTACTCCATTCTCTGCCCTCGTTTCCCTCTCCCTTAACTAATGCGCATTTTAATCACCCATTTTGTCTGCAAAATGGACTCCCAGTAAAAATTATTCAAGAGAAAAAAACCCAAAACATTAAATCCATATGATCAGCATGACCAGCGTATTAAAGTTGGTATAAAATCAGCATGTTTATCCCCCTTTAAACCATAGAATACGACGATATTCACTTTCCATACACTGTAAAAATAAACCGTAATTTTAGTTCAGTTTTACGGAATTTATTTAACGGAATAAGACCCTACATATCCATTACAGATTTTGATAGTTAAATATATTGCATTGTGGGTAAAACAGTTAAAACGCGGTAGACTGGTAATTATTTCTTTCTTTTTTTTTGTTTAGATCGAATGGAGGGATTTTTCTCGATCTGTTTCTATTTATCTGAAAAAATGTACTAAAGGCGAATCGAACTGATCGCCTGCATTATTCATTAAATGGTAATGGAGTGCATTTTTTTTTTAACGATGAGCAATATTATTAAAAACTTGCAATTTCGTTTCGTAGCATATGCGCTTAGACATTACCCCACCTACCGTCTTTTGCTTGCCATGTTGACTTTTGAAAAAAATTATAATTGGTATTAATTGATGAACCTGTATATAAAAAGTATTTACACATTGCATTGTTTATGTATCCTTCGGAATACTGCTAGGACCATAGTAGTTTCCAGAAACCATCGGTAATTAAAAGGCCTAATGTCCCGTGAAATTTTACGGATAAAATGTCCGGCAGCTGGTTTCCAGAACAATCCCGTAAAACCACGGTCCACCTGTACCGTTGTTGCGGTGAGGCATACTTACAGTTGGTCCGTAATTTTACGGGATTGTACTGGAAATCAGCTGGCGGGTATTTTCCCGTGAAAAGTTTACGGATTTTTTTTACACAGTACATTTCCTTTGTTCTTCTTATACTTTTAAAATGCGTTGAACATGCTAATTAGGAACACAAAGCGACACTTCAAATGCACCAACACCGAGGCTGTAATAAATTTTCGATAAATTTAGTAAAAATGAGGTTGTTAACATCACTGATTGTCACACTCAACACGACGTCAATTACTGGTGTAAATGCTCCAGCAAATTTATAGAAGTTACTGTTTATGAGTCTGCTCTTCGATGCAAGCTTGTCAATTAGCTCTTCTGGAATAAAGGTTGTGGCTTTGCAAATTATTGCTCTTGACTACCTTTTACGAAAGCTAGTAGATTCGTTGGAAAGTTCCAATGGTTTCAGCTTTTGTTGACCTGGGAATGGCGACCTCGCCGTCGTTGTCATGCAGCAAGGCACAGGCTCTTAGTAAAAATAACTGCGATCGGAATGAAATGGTCTATATATTAACACACTCATTAAATTATACCTGGAGCCTCAATCATTTTTCATATTTCATCTTATTAAATAACTAAACAAATTAAATGAAAGATTCAACGTTTACAGTTACCTTTTTATTTTAAAGAGATAATATGTATTTTTAGCCATAAGATATGGCGATACGAATCGCAATATACTCCCGGTCGTCTTGATAATAAAACTCTTCTTAAAATACATGAAGTGGTTGCCAGCTTTATACACCAGACACGGAGATTTGAGTGACAATTGTTTTTCTTGTTTTTCTTCCCCCCCCCCCTTTCTTTCTATAAATTTATACATTTCATTCTCTATAATATTCTCTCTAATGAATAACGTTAGCTATGAACATTTATAATAGATACATACTCTAACATAGTTATTTGTCATTTCAATAACATCTTCTTCTACTCATATTGGTTACATGTTGTACCATTACATATATATTAAGTTTGTATTAGATTTGCTATTTTGTAACCATAACTTTGAAATTTATTATAAAAACATTTTAGTATAAAAACATGTCATAATGTATGCAATGCTTTAAATTTGTCATATACTATGTATGCATGACCTGTAAAAGGAGAGAACTCACATAGGCTATTAGCCTGTTGTTCAATCCTATTCATACTTGAATAAAATATGTATTAAATTAAATATACTCCCGGTATATCGCGATTCTAGTGACACCCATACCTAGTGATTGGAATCAGTCGAAAAAATATTCGTCGATTAATCAGAGACAAAAGTCACTGATTAATTGATTAATCATGATTAAATACCAAATATACCATGTTTGGAGTAAATGCCTATTAAAACTCTCTTACTGTACAACATGAAAATAAAGTATTCTGTATTATATAGATTATATAGATATGTATTAGGTATAGATGTTAATTTCTCAAATATTCAAATACATATATAAACATTGAACCGAGATAAAGTATAAGAGGTTACAACCAGAGGCCAACGATGTGCAAAGTGCAACTTTGCAAGTATCAATTTATCAAATTAATGAAATTATCCAATCAGATGCGCGTTGAAATATTAACAACACCCCCTTTTTTGGTCAATAATTCAACGAATTATTTTCGTCGTCATCGTCACGTCAACCAGTAGCTCGTCACTGATTCGTTGACTTTATGATTAATCAGCTCACCACTACCCATACCTAGTAAAAGGCATAACTCTAGCTTGCATTTTTCTCACTTCCATATATATTTTCGACGGAGTTAATGCCCTTGGACTGCGAAACCAGACTGCATGGCATTCATATTGTACGGACATTCTAGTATTTTGTTAGATACATTGACATAAAGTAAATTTGAACTGATATAAAAGTTTGTAAAATATTGGTTGATGGTTTCGGAATCCTTGTCAATGTTATATATTATCAATTTGTTTGTTGTTGTCATTTATACGTTGGAACCCATGCAGCTGGGTCTACAGCAATACATTTCAATTAATGAAAAATAATTGGAGCACAGCTTCAAAAAATGAATTAAAATTATTTTTATTATTTATTTGTTCATAATTATTTACAAGTTTTAACGAACAACCGGTAAAAAATACTTTTTTTCGTAGTTTGGGCTATTACGGTTGCAAAAAAACACTGTTTTTCGTCACTTCCTCTAAAAAATCAGGTAAAACTTATCTATGGCGTTCTAAAAAAGGAAAAGAAAAATACCGCTACGGTCTTGACAACGTACTGATTATCGTTCCGAACCATATATCGCGATAAACTGTGAATATCTGCATACCAAAATAGTAGAAAAAAATCTTTTTAACAACATAACAAACTTCATTATATTACATATAAAACATGAAACGAATGTCAAATATTCCCAATCTAAAGTTGGAATACTTTAAAATCATATATTTTCGATGACATTTAATTTCGGTGATTATGTATTAAAGGGAATTTGTATTCGTTGCTACATGTTTTAGAAAACACGATGTTTACGAGACGGTTTTCGAGAGGAAAAAACTCTCCATGAATTCGACGACAATTAATCTCCCTCGATTACTGTGTAATAATAGTACACCTGTTCCTGTCGCTTCTGATTCAAGTTCAAGTTGAAGTATGGTCAAGAGACGGTATGATAAAAAATAAAAAGACAAAATCAATTCAATTGACGCAATTTGTGGTGAGCTGCAGCTTGTTTCGAAGAACGAAAACAAAATTTAATCTGTCTCAATCTATTTCCATATGTCTTGTATCATATATCTGATAAACTCTCAAGCAATTAAACCATTCTCCGGAAATTCAGTCGCAGTGTCAGAGTCCGATATAAGGGTCGTCCCAATAATTCATACACCGACACATGAGGGTTGACCCAATAACTCATACACCGACACATGAGGGTTGACCAACAATTCACACACCGACACATGAGGGTTGACCCAATAATTCATACACCGACACATGAGGGTTGACCCAATAATCCATTCACTGAAGCTGTGTAAAAAACTAAATTCGAAGTCATCTTTTATCAATGTAAGCATGCTGACAAATGTCCTGGCAACGTTTCTGAAACAATATCTACTGTCAAACCGGTGTGAACAGCGACCTGTATATACCAACCGACATGTACAAAGTAGACAACTGTACTCAGCAGAGAGAGAGAGAGAGAGAGAGAGGGAGATGTAAAATATACACAACAAATAATATTCATCAATTGGAACTAAACATCAACAATTGCTGTCACTTGACAAGCCGGGTACTGCGACCAGAAAATTTCAGTTACAAACCAGGTATACATTTTTTTTTCCTGTCACTGAAGTCAGCTGACTCATTGTTATATTGAAAATCTCATCCTCAAGAGTATCTGTCATTAAAGATTGTCCTACTTGATTGTCCAATGAAATGCTTGTATTTCGTTCAAAATTCGAAAAATATATTGCATAAAATCGACCGTGATGTCTTGATATGGAGAAAATATGGTGCCAACGTGACCAAAGACCAATAAGGGCGGAGCTTGTTGCGGCGGCGAATGTTTTGTTAGCTAAATATATAACGTACCCAGTAAAATTGACTATGAACTGTACTTTAAGCATCACGTGTGCTGTCAGTCAAGCGGGAGGTGGTTCCATAATGCGGGGTCAAAGGCAAATCTGTATGGCGTACGTGACAAACTGTAAACGATAAATATACTTATTGGACATTAACCGTTTTTGTGGCAATAATGCATCAATATCCACATCTTTTCCTTACTAGAAATGCAAGCCCTACTTTTCAAGGAAATATTTTTGCCTGCTGTGCCAATAACCGAAAGTTTCTTGCCTAGAAATAACGTTCACTGGAGCTATTCAAATAATGTTGCAATGCCTGTAGGTTTATGGTTTCTTGTCTCAAACTGACGAGAAAGCATTAACGCATGCTTATATATTGCAATCCTTAGTATGAGACTATGGAGGAGATCGCGGTCAAAATTATTCATCACGAAACTTGTTGAAAAATGTAAATTTGTAGTATAAATGTTTGACAATTCATATTTTTAAAAGCTTTAATTCACTCATTACTTACATGTAAATGTTTTCCATGAAAAAAAGGTATAAATATCTACATCTATCTTTCTGTATATTACAAGTTGCCGTTGTTACTTAATATACACTAGTAACATATCAGTTAAAATTTCCAGTGTTATACAACTCGAATTAGACCTAAAATGAACAATAATGAAAAATGTAAACATCTCAACATTTGCACGCTATGTCATGTTTATAAAAGGCAACTATCCATTTTACAATTCTACATTTGACAAGTCTACATTTCCACACTTGATCGACAAAAGCTGGGAACCATTCATCCATTTATAGATATAATTCTGTATCATTCTATAAATAATATTAGTGTGATTTAACGAAAACAAGAGCTTACATTACACTGTAGGATTCTGCATTCTGTTGATAAACTTACTTAATACAAATGTGTTTATATTTTTACTGTTCAAATAGTGTAGAAAGGTACCAGTATTCAATTCGTAAAGATGTTTCCTTAATTTCACTTAATAGATATGTCTTGTAAATAGTGTATCCTATGAAACTTAATATTGTATCATATTTATCATATTATAATTTGGTTTATCTATCTTTTTACATACAACAGTGTATTCTAATTGAGTAAGAACTATTCACATTTGACCAAAAGTTATTTAAGTAGGTGCTTATAATCCACTACTTCGTTATAAAATAGGCATACTGGAGAATCTATTATATTCCAAGTGAAAAGGTTCAGATCTGCTGGAATAAAATGATGCAATAATTTGTATTTAGATTGTTTGAATACGTTTTTGTAGCTGGCTTCACTAGTTCTTCGTCCATATTCCAACCTCAAGATCTAATATTTCATTTATATATAGCTCATATATTAGATTTAGTAATTTGAACTGTTTTATAAAGGATAATATCACCATAAACATTTCCATGTAAAGAAGAAAATTTACAATCATTTTGCGCATGCGTACCAGAAGGCGAAATGCGAAATATTGAATTCTTGCCTGGCGGGGCGAGATTTCGCCGCGAAATATCGAAATTTCGGGGCGAGATTTCGGGGCGAAAAGTCGAAATATTATGTTTCGTGTGGCGGGGCGAAATTTCGTGTTTTCGCTGCGAAATCTCCCCCGAAACTTCGACTTTTCGTGTTTTCGACCTTTCGCCCCGAAATCTCGCCCCGAGATTTCGACATTTCCCAGCGAAATCTCGCCGCGCAACCCGCCACACGAAATGGCAGAAATAAGCCACCATTCTTTATTGATACCGGTGCGTTATACATTTCACTTGCATTGTTTTATCGGTATAAGGTTTCCCGCACAGCGCAGATATGCTAATTCCCAGATCAAGCTCTCCAAGCGTGAGAATTGTCAAACGTGTAGAAAGAACAACCGAGTTACAGACGGAGTTAATGCTTCTTTACATTCTATGAATTGTGTGTTTTGTAGTTTATGCTAGATTAAATGTTCACACATGTATTAAATTGTTGATCTACAATAGACAGCGAGTATAAAATTTTAATTCAAACATTGTTGCAAAGTTTGACAATGGTGGTATATGCGATTAAGCAAATAAATCTTCATTTATGTATTAATTTATTTTTTTTATTTTTTTTCCAGAATATGAATTGTTAAACATTTATATTACAAGTTTACATTTTACAACAAGATTAGTGATGAATAATCTGACCACGATCCCCCTCCATATGCGACGTTTTCATCATAATTACTGAGAAATCTTATGATTATAACAAAACCATCAAACCGAATGTGTACTCATTTTAAAATGTTTGATACATTATATGGTATAAAAATCATCAAAGGTTTTCGGTCATAAAACTGTGTTATATGTTTCTTAAACGGTTGAAATCGAAATCACAGAGTTTAAATGATCGATTCTAAGGCAATTTGATTCTTGTCTTCCCCCCTTTACGTAACTCATGCTAGGCTTGAAGGTGGGTAAACGTTGTTTGCCATTGTGTATTGACTATTGAACAGTCACTATCGCAATTATCATGTCATCAGTCTAGGGCTTTTGGATCCTAATGCATTAATAACATAAAAACAAACAATGGTGAAGTTTCAACGGTTTTAACCATTTGTAACTAACGTTACAATGTTTCTTTTTATTTTGAACCACTACGTACAGCGTAACGCCGAGAAACAAAATGGACGGAGAGCACAAATTAACACTTTCCTCATTATGAAGTGTGTTAATTATATAGCAAAACTTGGCTTAACAATCTTATGTATAATACAGAAACAGAACTGAGGATATTTGAACCAGTTGACAGGTGTGGTGTAATGACGTGGACACAAGTCATTTTGATATATAACAACATTATTTGCATACTCTGGCACGTGATCGTATATAGTGGTTTACAATCTACACATTAACATTTTCTAATTATCATGGCCATACTGCCTATTCCAAAACAAAACCCTAGACTGGTCTGCCCAGCCCAAACATGAACTGACTTCGACTTCTCAACTCTAAAACTCAACTCTCCAAGGTTCACATCCTAACTAACTCTCTCTAGTCTCTCTCTCTATCTGCCCTGTCTTTCTGGTCAGTCCGTGACTGACTTATGTTTTTATAGTGAAAGGCTAGATCTTACTTGACAAACTCCACACAGTGATCTCCCTTGCAAGCAAAAAATCACTGCCGTCACAAATTTCACATGATGATGGTAAACTAACAAAATGGCGTCTCCGTCTGCTGTCACAACAACAAAATAGTTTTTAAAATGATTTATTTATTTTCCACGAGGCGATATTTGATGTTTATTAAAGAAAAAATACTTAGGGAAATGATACTCGCAGTAAATTTTTTTTTTGGAAAAAAAAAGAGCTAAATTCTGTTAATTTTTACTTGTGGTGGCAGTGGTTATCTACAACACAACTGTAAGGGAGGTAACTATTGCGGCGGAGTTTGCTTACTTGATAGCCTTAGGCGTTCAAGATAGCTATATAATTATTCAAGGTAGGAAGTTGTCCAGAGATGACCTTTTTTGACAGTTTAAATTCCAGTGGCACTCCTTCATGGACATTGAAACTTGTCACTTGATCTTGATCTTGTATGGACAATCATATTCCCTGTATACCAATTGTTTTCAAAGTAATTAATTTTTCGTCCGTCACCTGAAAAATAGAATGAAAGGATGGCAAAAAACAATTGTGGTTGAAGTTCATTAAAAAACTCTCTGAGATAACATCACTGGCATCCTTGGTAATGCCTAGGGGTAATGCAAATGTCTGGTGTGCATTCACTACAAACTTAACCATTTGGTTTTACTAATACATTTCACATAACATAACTTAACAATGTTCAACTGCAATAACTTTTTACTTGAGGCATATCAGCCGTATTTGTTTAAGCACAATTAACTCTGTTGCCACATGACTTCAAGTCTCTGAATGATGTTGCTGTCGTATGCATCTGCTGTCATTTGGTTTTGAACGCTCTTCAATTTGAGGCTATGCACTATATCCTCTCAAAACCTTACTTAAATGGAGTTTTGTCATGAGACAGTCATTCAGAATAAAGATTAGGCCGTTTCACTTCGAAATGAGACGTAAACCTACGTAAGTCAACGAATACACTCCTAACAACTTACCTACATGCTTGTGTATAATTTCAATGTTCTTGGAAAATAAACATGCACTTGAGATTTTCTCCAGTCACTGATTGGTCAATTTAAAGCAGCAAATTATACCGGATATCGCCAATTCTCTGGTGAAATGGCCCGTAGCATAGCATATCATCGATCATTTGTCATTCTTAAATGTACTGCTCTTACATAGTTAAAACATTTTAAGTGAAAACTTAATGATTAAGAAGGGGCGGAGCGAGCAAAGAGAGCGAGCTCCTACTTAACCATATATATTTCACTTTATTTTCTAACTTACTTAGGATATAACCTACCTTTTGATTGGGAGACATGCGCACCATGCGACCTTCTAAATATAAAATGTCTATTTCAATATCGTGCCTTCGAGCCTATTAAAGCCGGAGATATAGTTTGATGTGGGTGATTTTTATTTCCTATTTAATAAAAATGATTTTGATGAGACTTCCGAGTCTGAAAACATCCTTTGAGTCAACGAATGAGTACTGCCACACAAAACCTTGTTCGAAACTTCGCAGTGACGTTACTTCCAGAAATGTACGTTTTTTTTTTGAACCAGCTTCGTGTCAAGAAATCAAGTTCTAACAACAGGAAGGGGTCCCTAAAAAGACAAAGCAAGCAAATAACTAGACAATTAGTCTATGGAAAGAATGGGCCAAGTATTGTAATTCAAAGCCTGAAACCCTGCTAGAGCTTGACGGGAAGCTAATTTCGGAAAACCTTAGCGACCTTGATGTTCATCTATACTTCTGGATGAACCGTTTCATTGTTGAAATACGCCGCAAAGATGGTTCTGAATAATCCGCAGTAATCTGACACAGATCATCGCCGGATAACAGTATTACACAAATCATCGCCGGATAACAGTGTTATTTCAGGAAAGAATGCACCGGGAGACAAATAAATATCTTCAAAGAAGACATTGTATTTTAAGAATTTTGAAAAAAAAAACCCAAAACAATGGATGCCAGGATGAAATTCCTAACCAGCCAAAGAATAGGAACCGAAAAGAAATGAGATGACCAATCATGTAACTGTAGCAGACGAGGTTAATATGTGGGATACCGGTGTATTTTCACTGATCTAAGGCCCTGTTCACATCAGCCTTACGGCAGCCGTACAACTATCTACGACAAACTTTTTTGAGAATATCCTACGTTTCGTACGACACTCTCAAGACTCCGTACAAATTCGCAATGCCGCACAGGGTTGTCGCGACGTCGCAAACTAGATTTTCGACATGCACATTTTCTTAAGCCGGTGGCAGCCGTATAGCCCTCTGCGATCGCAATTTGGGCAAAAATCGCTCGGTTTCGTGCGGTAGCCGCAAGATCGTCGTACGAATTCTAGATTTCGCAGGGTCGTCGCAAATTCGAAAACTGAATTCTTAACATGCAGATTTTTTTCTGCGATTTTTCTGACAATCAGTTGGACGTGGACGACAGTCTTGAGGCAGACTTGAGACAATAGTACGACTGACTCACGAATTTTGCAGGAGTTCGTATGTTTGCAGGCGGGGTTGCTGTCATGCGACGACCGCAAGACATCCGTACGGGAATCTTACGACAGGCGTGCGTCCTTTCAGAATGTTATAACAAGAGCGATGCGAATCGTTAGACAATCGCACAAGTCTCACGGCAGCCGCACGACAATTCTACGATTGTTGCGTGACTCTCTTCTTCTTTACGGAGTCTTTCTCTTAAAAGGGCAACAAGTTGTTGTGGGATAGACATAATAGACCCGATGTTGTTTCGACCAGCGATAGTGAAAATATGAGGTTGACGGGTGGTGCTCTTGCATTTTATTCCTTATTCGATGCAAATTCGTATGATGAACGTACGGTCACTGTAAGACATTCGCACGACAGTCTTGCGAATTCTTGTGCGTCGTACGATGCCCGCATGATTTTTGACAAATTCTTACGACCGTCTCACGGCTGTCTTGCCGTCCGTAGTCTTACGACTGCTGTTCGGCCATTTTGCGGCCGCCGTACGAAATGTTGTTTATTTTACCTACTTTCAAGCTGGAAAATCTTGCAACCCGTGAGACAGACGTACGAACGTCGTACGGTTGCCTTGAAATCTCAAAGACCATGCATAGTGGACCCGCCCAGATTAAACTGCGAATTTTTCTGCGATCTGTCTACGGAACCCTTGGACTCAAAAATCGTACGAACAAAATATCGCACGGCTGATGTAAACTTGGCCCAAGCGATTTTCTTGCTATTTATGGAGCTCGCAAGGCTGCTGCACGGCAGCCTAGAGACACTCGTACAATCAACGTATGGTTTCCGGCTAGGGCTGGAGTCAGTCACTTACTGACTTTTGACTTGCGACCGCACGAACTTTGCAGCAGCCATACGTTTTGTTGCAAAGCTGTAATAAGAAACGTACGACAATAGCACGAATTAACACGGCAGTTGCAAGGCCATCTTGCGGAAGCCGTACAAATACATGCCTTTCAATTTCATACGTTCAAGCTGCGAACACCGTGCGACCCGTGAGATCACCATACGAGCACCGTATCGTTGCCTGCGGCGGGTGCGGACCTGTCTGAGCATGTTGCGAATTATCTACGGCAAATTTGGGCTGCGAAATAGTACAAACAAAAAGCCGTACGACTGATGTGAACAGGGCCTAAGTAACGCAATCTTCTTTTATAATAAATGGGAAATCATTTGCGTTTCGCGGTATGACAGGGCTTCGTCAGTGTGTTGCTGAACAGTTCCAAATAGGATATGATCATGAAAGTAACTATAACGCCTCGTGTGACTAAAATGTTCAAGATGGACTCAAGCATGGTCGTGTCGAGGTAAGTCCTGTCAGACAATATGAGGACCCTTCGAATCCTCGTTGCTTGGTAAAACTCAACGAAACATACTTAAGCCTCATACAGAGCAGAGGTCCACACACTGTACCGGAAGCCACTAGAGACCGTTTCTTCTTATGGGCGATCTTTCAGCGCAAACCCGAATCTTGTCAATCAGATGTTACGGATGTTAAAGCGTTTTTACGGTAAAACTACTAAGGGAAGGACAACTTCCAACCATTTCTGACGTGTGACATGTTACAATGAAGGTTTCAAAGATAAAGCTGTGACCAGTAAAAGTCATCACCGCAGTTGTGCTGTGCATACTTGTTTCAGATTCTGAATGAAATCAACAGTAACTTAGAAGCACCGCGCCCTGATGAACAAAACGAGTCTACTCGCATTTAAGAATCCGAAAAAAGACACTTTAAACCTATCGTAGAATCATCTTGGCCGGCTGATTCTGGTGCGCTGCAGTTATTTTGCCGGCAAATATTAACAAAGGTGTTATTGAATTGATAATCTAAAGTTGTAACTGTTATTAAATGACTTTGAGAGAGAGAGAGAGAGAGAGAGAGAGAGAGAGAGAGAGAGAACTAGAGCGAGTATGTAGTGTGTGAGTGTTTTGAAGATTTCAAATCACAGCAGGTGATAATAGTGGAAATACTAATATTTTGCATTGATAATCGTGTTAAATGTTTACGAGCTAAATTCAAGGTGTTCATACTATCTTGTTTTTGCTGTTTATTTCTTCCTTGTACACACAATGAGAACGTGTCTAAATATGGTATTGTGTACAACTATCAAAGCTACACACTAGCCTCTGTTGGCGGAGCCATATAGGCGCACTATAATGTCATTATTTATTTTTTTAATGATTAAGTGTAGCTTTGAACGAGTCCCATTCAGTGATTTGATCGGTTGAAAATGTAGGTTATGTTCTAAATGCTATATGTTGGTTCCCGATAAATATAGCGAAGGGTTTTTTTTATTAGTATTATTCATTGACTGTTGATAAATTATGTATACGCTTAGTGGTGTAATTAATTCTCATTATTGCGTAACGAGGAATTTTATAATGACTTCTCGATATTTTTGCCATTTTCTTGTTAATTTTGTTTGTTTGTTATGTTGGGTTTAATGTCCCACTGTCTCGCCGAAAACACATGGCATGATACCATGTACCTAGTAGTATTATTCTGACACCTGGCCAACCAGCTACCCTGAATGTAAGCTGAGCGCCAAGCAGGGCCGCAATCAGGGATCAAACCCACGACCTTCCGCTATCAATGTCAGTCAAGTAAAACTCATACTTTGTTTTTAAACCCTTTAATGAAGTTAACCTTAATATGTGGCCAATCAGAAGCTCTGAAAATTAATAATTATCCACGATTTATTCGATAGAACACTTTTCTATTTTATAATGTCCAAATTGATCGATTTTCAGGTGCGCACGTGTAACAGACGCCTTCTCTAGAGCGTTGCTTAGAAAAACTAACAACCTTTTGTCTGAACTGCAATTTTCTTTTCGGCAAAAATGATATTACAGTTGTGATCATACACCGACATTATAATACAGGCAAATCATGTTACTCTTTCTTTTATCTTGTCAAAACATTCACCTTTTTCTTTTTATTTCTGGCTCACGGTTTCAATGAGATATTTCTCATCCTTGGCCGTAAACATAAAGTCGTGGGTTCTATCCCTCAGAATTCTCTCTCTCTCTCTCTCTCTCCCCCCCCCCCCTCTCTCTCTTTCCTTTAAAGTTGCCCTCATTATTTTCGTCCATGCTTTTGCCCAAATATACATCTGGTTTTTTTTTTATTCTGTTTCTTTCCCCCATCAAAATTTTAGCTGTCAAACTCTATGAAGAATACGGACATGGAATATCGCCCCCTCGACTCAAACCCATTACCCCTCGATCAGTGATCCAGCATTTTACCACTCCACGATGTGTTTTTCTATCTTTTTAGTTTCGTCAATGTTCACTTGAAGAATTAAGAAATTGACAACAAACAGTAGAAATCGCACTCTCTGCAGTTTGTCATAAGACCAGTACATTCTTTGTCAAATTTTTCACGTTGAAATATCTTGATCAAATTGTCATTAAACATTTATGTATTAGTTATCGTTTATATTTTAAAAATATTTTATTGACTTTATCGAAAGCGACGCGAAGCGAAGCGCTACGATAAATCCATAAAATTTAAAATATCTAAGTAGGATAAAATGTACACACATTCGAACATTTAAGTTTTACAAGAAACTAAGTTAGTTAGATTTCCAGAGGGAAATGATAAATAAACAGTTAAGTTCACTCTTTATCAATATTACGGCAAATATTGCATTTGTCAAGGACAAAATAGAAGTTTTTTCCTTAACAAAGAAAATGTTTTGCCGAAATATTGGTAAACAGTAAAATAGATGGTTCATTGCAAGTCTCTTAAGAGTAGTAGTTATGCATCTTAATGTAATTTAACGTTATAAGGAAATGAGTTTGTATGAGGTTTCTATGAAATGTGTTCTCATTTTGGTAGAATTAGTTGCGAGTATCGGCTCATGTGTGTTTGCTTAATGTGTGTTTGTTTATTTAAAAAAAAACACAAAAAAAACAAAAACAAACTAATATTAATATTGTGAAAGAAAAGTAACAATTATTTAATAATCATACAACTGAACTTCTAATCACAACCATACCTATCAAACCACATTTACTCTAAAAAGTGAACTCTCCGATGACGGTGTATCAAATTTTAGTTCGAAGGTTCAAAGAAAGTTACAAGACTAAAAAAATAAAATAAATTGAAAAATACCGCTTCTCTGAGTAATATCCTCGAAGCACAACGTGTTGATACCCATCACAAGCATCCGCTTCACTGATTAGGGAACACATATAATTAATGACAGACAAATGGGTAAATTAAGTAGTCACTTTTGTTTCATTGTTTTCCACTACATTTTCATGCAGCTTCTTTAAGTGATTATAGTGATTGACGTATGTTTAAGTGCAGCCTGTTGCATTTACCAGTGTAGCAATACCCTGACGTCACTAAAAACAAAAACTGTCAAAATGGTCCGCTTGAAAAAAGAAATTTACCAGTAAGTATTTCATCATCGATTTCTATGGGACATAATTATGTCAGTCTAGGAAGAAAAATATTAGCTTTCCACGGAATATATAGGATCGCAATCAGCATCTGAGCCGCTTATTTTATTTAAGTACTTCGTGAAACCTTTGAACAAAATAGATTGGGATTGTAGTCCTCTCGTATACAAACAACTTCTAAGATTTCACGTAGTGCTTGAAAAGAAAAATGGCTCAGCTACTGAGGGAGAAGACAACGTGGTATCGCTACATTGTTTATTGTAAACTTTGAACAATACGCGAGGAGTTGCTCATAGCTTTAGTTCCATGACTATTTACAGTCCTTTCAGACATCAGTTACCCTAGTGACACGACGGATAATCCCCCGACCCCTTCACCACTGTTGGAAAAAAGTCTTGTTCTTGGCTGGAAATAGCTGAAAAAGTTCGGGCAGTAAAACAAAGGGCCATAACTCGGTTATAAAATACCGAACAGAATCTGATGACCTTATACGCCTCGTATCGTTACAATAAATAATACAATTCCAAAGCTTGTTGATGTTTAGTTCGGGTACTTATATAATGCAAAAAAAAAAAATCTGTATTACTAATTAACTAATTTTAGATGGTAAAAATGAGCAGATTTCGCATTGTATATAAAATAACCATGACAACGATTGTAAGGACCTTGACTGACACTGCTGTTTATGCTTCTTACACATGCAAGCTATTTTGGTAAATGAAAGGTACAGCTATCAATAACTTATTAAAGCACCGAAAGCGCCGTTAGACTGCAAAGCTGTCAGAAAACAAAAAAGTGGAATGGTATTTCTGAACTTTAAACATAAAAATGGTGTTTAGCATTAAAAGATACACCGTTTTCAGTCTTTTGTTCAAAGCATTTTGAAAAAGTCTTTATGATTGATTTGTTAACGCACAAGTAGGCGTTGCAATTTTATTTGTCAATGCCTAATTCGATTCTATCTTGGCTTATAAAATGAGAAAAGGAGATTTCTCTCTAAATCGACAGATTTTAAAAGATTTTTTTTTTCATCTCACAACTACTCATGCGTAGTAATACAATATTAATAAAACCGATACGTCAAGATCTTACGATGGTCATCCGAAAATGAATGAGAGTTAGTTTGTAACTTTTGATTGAAACAACATAAAGTCACAAAACTTGACACGTAACTAAATTAACTCTTTGCGCGTAAGCGCACGTGTTAATAAGCATCGTGACATTACGTCATTTTTGATGACGTCATATCAAACAACGCAATGGCGGACGATGCGTTCGCGCTGACGCGAGAAGAAATTTATGCGTATATCAAGATAGGGGGTAGGCGCGGAAAGAAAGCGACTGAAATACTTAATGCACTCCAGGAGGTTGACCCGACATGTGCAGTTGGATTTAGCACTATTTGTAGATGGGTGAAGGATTTCAATAATGAACGGCAAGAGTCTTACAAGAAGCCCTTCTCCGGTAGGCCGGTGACAGTTACAGACGCCGATAACACCGCTCAACTTCTCAACTCTGATAGACGATTTACATGCGAGGAAATTGCGTATGAATCGGGGATGCGTAAGAGTTCCGTTCATGTTATTCTGACGCAGAATTTAGGCATGAGAAAGAAATAAACTGAAAAAGACAAACATGTTCAAATTTGCACTGAATTGTTGAATAGAAATTCAGAGGAAGGTGAAATGATGCTGAATAGAGTGGTTGCTATCGACGAAACATGGATCCGGTCATTTGAGCAAGAATTGAAACGCCAAAGCTCTGAATGGCATACTCCAAACTCGCCAAGACCTATGAAATATCGCCGCCGTATGAATTATCCAAATATGTTAATGATATTCGCTTACGATATTTACGGCGTTTTGACAACACGCAGAGTTCCACATGGAAGCACGGTTAATAAAGAATACTATGAGTGGTATTTGATTAAAATTCTTCGACCAGCGATACGCCGCAAACGACAGGAACTTTTACAGGTGACGCCATTAATTTTGCATGATAACGCTACGCCGCACAAGTCCGGCGTTGTTAGGGACTTGTTTGAGAGGTACCACTGGGAAGTTCTTAATCACACGCCATATTCGCCAGACTTATCGAGGAGTCCGATATGACAATTTGAATGAACTATATGTCGTCGTGAACGCGGTCGTTAGGGACATCAACAACGGTTGCCAAGCAACGGGAGTTTGGGATCTGCCAAAAAGATGTGAGTCGACCATAGCATCCTCGGGAGGTTATACTGAGGGACTGTGAAGAGATTTTTTGAGTAACACTTGTAGTTTTTACGTAATTAAGCAACTCTCATTCATTTCTGGATGACCCTCGTATTTACAAATGTGAATTCTGGATCTCAAAGTCTGCTTCGCACATGCGTTTCGCAGTTTACAAAGCATTGGCATTCGAATCTGTTTTTCATTTTCAATGAATATTACAGAAATATTGTTGTTGTTTTTTCTCTAAGAATACCCTATATACAATTAAAATTGAAAAAAGAAATAAAATACTTACAGCAGTGTTTCCTCTGAACTGATACATAATATGGTTTCGTGATAGCGTAAAATGTCATTATATACCACAAGATACCACATGGTATGACCATACTGATGAAGAAGGTACATTAAATGCAATATTTACTTGCTGGAGCTAATAATCATGTCTAGGATTTCTTGAAGGCAGCGGCGGTTATATTGAAGAAAAGCTTAACACTAATAGACGACTACTAGACGATTAATTAGTCGTTTGTTTTGTTTTGACTATATTCTAAGGATCTCCAGTCAAAGTTATACTATGTGAGTATGAGGAATAATATAAATGAATTACTCATCCTGGTGCACGATATTGTGCCCTTTCAGTAGAGGTTGGTTGTTGATGATATATTTTCTGAATGGGAAGGCACATGTCTTTTATAAAAGCATGGGGCGCATACGTGATAAGTTATGTTTTATTATTATTATTATTATATTGAAACGAACAATTCCAAAGACACTTTTTTTGTCATACTCAAAACAAATTAACAATTTAACTAACATTTATAAATGTCAAACGTCGTTACAATAATCTTTTAATGATTTTTGTTTGTTTCATTCAGATTTTGGTACACTTTTATTTAGTTAAGGTAAGGAATATAATTCTCAGTTTTATGCCCACGAATCGATAGATCGGGGGTGGGGGATACTTATAACAAATTGTTTATGTCCTGGCTGTCTGTTTATCTCTCTGTCTTCGGACAACTTTTACATTGGCCATAACTTGAAAACTATATACGGCTTTAACTTTTAACTTAAAGCAGCTCATACACAGATGATCAGTAGATAAAAAATAATTTTAAATTCTCTCTTGTTAATGTTGGTGAAGTCGTTTCCTGAAAAAAATCGGCAAGTGTAGGTCACATTGCATGGAAAATGCTATTTTCGTAAACACAACTTCCGCGGAATCAGTTAGATATAGAATATCGTATCTCAGAAGCAATTGTGCTTGCGGTACTGACTTTAACACTCAGCCCCTCACCGCGTGGGTTCGAATCCCGGCAGGGTCATTCGGATTTTCATGTGAGGAAGCCTTCCAGCTGGCTTGCGGTAGGTCGGTGGTTCTACCCGAATGTCTCGGTGCATTCGGGGTCTTCCTCCACCTGTAATTAGATGGACGTCGCTATACGACTGAAATACTGTCGAGGCGACGGTAAACTCATATAGTCAACTCAAGTCAAGTCAAGTCAAGTCAAGCTTGCGGTACTACGTGACACGTGACACTATGGTTTTTTCACCAGTTCAGTCAGCCTATGAAGTTAGTGCAAGCGAGAAGAGTGAATGTGACGGCAAATGAAAATAGAAACTCTAAATATAGGTTTTGTAATCCTTAATATAGTTTCAATACCGTCTGTGACGTAATTGCTTGTAATGGAGAAACCACTCATTATTTTATAATCACAAATGATAGACCTAGAGTGAACATGTGTCTGCAGATGGATATTGATGGACGTAATACATACATAAAGTTATGTTCAATATACAAAAAAAAAAAACTCTCAGCGTACTGTTCAATTTTCTCAAAGTCACGTTTTGAAATATCCTATCATACTGAAATATGTTTAAATACATACATATAATACAAGAAAATATTACATTACCATCAATATGATTCCTCATGTATAAAATATCTTTATGTAAAGTAGAAAGTACCTGCATGAAAAGAACTATATACATTTTTTTCTGCTACTCTGGCTGAATTTAAATGATCATTCAAAAGAGTTTTCAAATTAAATCAAACTGAAACGTATTCCATGCATTAGAGAACGGATTAAATTATGATTTTTTTTTTTAAATTTCGGAACATTCAATGATTTGCTCTGTGCTTAAACAATTTTACAGGAGTTTCCTATCTCTGTTTAATATGTCTTTGAAAAATAGTATAATTTGCATATTTATTTTGTTCTAGAAATACATATTCTGCAGAAGAAAAATACTGGCACTGTAAAAATGTAAGCTACTATCAGCACTCGTGTCTCTGTAAATGTTAAACCAATAAATAAATAAATAGAATAAACAAGCGCTACGTTCGAATGAACGCCTTGCCATCGCGAGGGCCTTAGAACTTGAGGGTCAAGGTCATTAATTTTAAAGGTCAAGGTCACCTGGCGTTAAGAGCTTATCAAGGTGCATGCACCTGTGAAGTTTGGAGACTGCAGGTGGAAGGACTTCGGTGTTATGGTCAAGGTTAAAGTTTTATGACAGACAGACAAACAAACAAACAGACAAATAAACAGACAAACAAACAGACAGACCAAAAACAATATGACCCTGATCTATTGTTACGGGGGACATACATAAAAATAAATATGCTTTCATGATCGTGTTTGATAAAATGTCTCTTTGTTTTTCTCTTCGATGTACTATCAAAGGGGTCTGGCACGGAAGTTGGGTCATATTTCACTATAAATGTAATATTATAGTATTTTTTTAAGTCAGGGAAATATTATCTTTATTGTCAGTTAATTAGCCTTGAGGCATAAAAGTTCAACTGACTTTTCAAGAGTACATTTCTGTTAAGATTGTGCCATTTTGATATATTCCTTAATTCCATTATTGGTCGAGTGATAGATTTAAACATAAGCCGAGACGTCAACACAGTAAATAACAGGCTCTCGCGATCTTTATGAGATAAGTTTAAAAGGACATAATCGATTCCAGCTTTTAGGAGATAAAAGTCTGTTTGGGTTCATGTGTTCACTTTGATTATTTCGCAAGAAAGACAGAAGTAGATTTAAAGTGGTGGACAACCGCTTCTAAGAGTGTCTTGATATCAGATGAAAATCATACTAAATAAATCGTGTAGTTTACCATCCAAAATTTCTAAAAATTGAATCATAAAATCATTAAGCCGATGGTCTACATTTTCTTTATATTCTGTTTTTTTTCTTACCATGTTTATTCTTATCGTTATTATATTCTATTCTGTTTCTTACCGTATAATTTTGCGTAAAAATGCGTAGGATTGATTAGTGAAATATTTCGAAATTACGCAAACTTCCATTGTAGAAAACACAATGAAAATATGATTCTGTAGCATTAAAGAGAACGTTCCGGCTAAAGGTACATTAAAATATTATAACTACAATAAACGACAATCCTGCAATAATGACATTTTTTTTTTTGCTGAGTCGTATAATTATGTAACATAAGTAAAACGTATTGAAGAAGGCAAATACAGAAGTTACCCTACGTACCCGAAAACCGACCATCACAATGACGTCACGAATGACTTTCAGTAAAATCGCCAGTCAAAATTTCCCAGTTATTCGAACACAATCCATTTGCATATCACCATTTTTCAAATGAATCGCAATACTTAGTAGACGATCTACCCTAAACTTCTTATGAAAATGAGTAATCGTAAGCGTATATCATGGGGTCTATAAGCTCCCTGCTGACATTATTGAAGATCTGTTAATATGCGATCAATTTATTATATGTTTTACAGTTTCTTGAAAGGGTACATGACTATTGATTCCCGGCTGAAGGAAGTCATTTTACCAGAGCCGCCAAGCTCCGGCGCAGTTGATTGGCTCCGCACAAATCACTGCCACACTGAGCACCACGTGATCATGGTGTGTACCATGTGATACCTATTGACCAAAACGGCTGTCTACAGACATGGCGTTTTGAAATACCGATCAAACCCGTACTCTCTTTTTCGTGTGTGACCGACACCGGATTTTAAATACAATAAGTTATGGAACAATAAATTAACAATTAAGCATGTCTTTCACTTTAGTCACGAATGATGACCGTAGCGATAGTGAGCGTCTACATCTTTTATTGTCCTCATTTTATGTCCGTCCTTCTCGAAATCGTCCAAGTCATTTGAACACTTAAGCAAGACTGCATTTTTGCTTTACTCCTGAACTCCCGATTATATTTAATGTTTCTGTTGATATTTTCCTAATGAATAATAGCGTTTTATCACAGTTTTTGTTCCGATGACGTCTGTTGACGCCTTTTTTTCTTCCAAAGAAGCGCGATTGACAGTGCAATTTCCTATGTAACAAGACAAGTTTTAACGTAATGGTTTAACATTTCATCGGAACGTCACAACGATATTAGATTTAGCAACAAAGCATTTTTTTTATGTTTATGTGTTGATATGCTAATTTCGCGGTTATTCAATTTCGGCATCGTGTGCAATAGAGATCATTTTTTTCTGCAAAATTTGCGAAATCTCTTTAAAAAAAATGAAGCATACTATAAACAAGAAGACTTTGCTTCTTGATATGAATAATATCACCATTAATATTGGTTAAATTCCGGAGAGAGAATCCGCGGGGAATCTATGAACATAAATATTATCTTTCGTACATTATATAATTATAAAATCATGATTTTTTTATGTTCATTGGAACGCTTGTGGCGCATACATTCCAGCAGAGAAAGAGTAAGCATCAAAAAGTCAATTAAATAAATTTAGGCCTACTCACCGGAAAGTTATGACTTTACAAAACTAGGTTGGACGCTAACACGCATGTACAAAGTGAGATCCAAATGTATTTACCATGCTATGCTTGGGGCACAAAAAAAACAACAGAAAAATAGGATGATGTGTATCGATTGTGCTTCTACACCTCATAATGTATCCATGGTCCTAATTTTTAGTGCATCAATCATATAGTATAGAAGCTATACTCTGGACGAAACTCATTTTACTAAATGAACCAACGAGGGTAAGGGAATCCATCATATGGTATGTATAGACTTTCTTAAACAATATCAGCTGTGGGGGGGGGGTGGACGAAATCATTACAAAAAGGGGGGAAAAAGGGGCTAGATTTATAATTCTTGTTTACTGCACTTACACACCTAATAAGGTATACATGTCAATTTAAGTAGTAGCATTAAAGTATGCTATGGAAACTTATAAAAAAAAAAGAAAAAGGGAGGGGTCATTCAAAAATCAAACCAACTAGAGTTACAATTTTTGTGTTGCATTTCTTAAGTGAATTTAAGCTATAGTATTAAAGTTTTGCTATGAACAGGAAAGTGTGATGACAACGACGTCGACGACAATAGGACGCCATCAATAGGACGCCATCGACGACAGACTAAGTAACTCCAATGAGTCTGCCGTGCTACTCAGGCGACACAAAACGTGCCACAAGTATCTAATTTACATTATCAGTTCATAATCTTTATTTTAAAGCCCCTCTATCATGGCAAATAAATCGAATTACCTGTCTTAATTCGGGAAAGCAGAAAAAAAATAATTAAGCCCTGCAAAACATCAGTATTTTATGCATCTGAAACTGACACTTTCGATTTAAAAAAATCTCATTGCTGCAGTCAAACCAAATAGTTATAATGTAGTTGCTGAACAAAAATCGCCTTTCACTGATGCGTCCCGGGTTCGATTCCTGATCACGTACATGAGAGAGTACAGTGGTTGCGCCTACAGACGAGTGGGTTTATTTTGGGTTTCCCTCACAATAGTGACCGCATATGCCGCCACTAGAGCCACCAATAATGATTACTATACATTGCTGTTAATTGTAAATTATTCCCGAGACTCTCCAATTTGTATTTATAAATGCATAAAACCAATGATATGAAAAGTGATTGGCTTCATGAGTTGGATGATATGACTCGATACATACTGATTCTGATTCGAATTTGATGTTCAAAATGTTTATGTAATATTTTTTTTATATTTTTGTTTGTTTGTATGCTTTTTCTTTGTTTACTTTTGTGTATTATATTATGGTGGAAATTAAAAAAAATATATTGTATTGTAACAATTTAAAAAGGCATAAACCATTCTAAGATGGTCGTTTTCTAGCAGAGTGAAAAGTTTCATAGGCAACATTCATTTTATGCTATTCTAGTATGGGTGCCATTAGAATATAAAATGATGGATGAGGTAGCTGATTATTGATCCGATTGTATTGAGTTTGAACCACGACAATCGTCTTAGGGTATTCTATAATTTCTATGTTTTTACTGAATAAAATCTTTTTTGTGTTATGCCTAGATATATCTTCAATCCTCAATTCAACGGCATTCATTACAACGGCAAACTCGGGTTCCGGCACTAAAAGTCATATGACGGATTTTATTTTTCTCTTTAAAAAGCACATTTGGCTACCGGTATCGACAGCAATCCTCCATACAACGGCAAAATCGAGATTTACAAACACTGATTATGTATGTAGAGTTGACTGTACAACCGGACACGTCGCCTTAAGTAATGAACCCAATGATTAGTTGACTGATATCAACCCAGACAGTTCTGACGGTATTTTTAAGCAAAAATTAAAAGCCATATAAACAATGATGAAAACAAATTTTGATAATGTAGATTAATTTGTCTCTACCAATTTTCATATATTCATAAATAATACAAAGTCATGTATGATGATGTACGGCATTAACAACTTCTTTCTTTAAATTCTTTAAAAATTCGCCTGATCTATAATTTCAATTAACACTTTGATTTGAACTTTGCATACCAATGGTTGACCACAAAACTATTTAAAAGGCATATAAAAAGGGGGATAAATCAGTTTTAAGGCCAGCCCTCGATATGTAGAAGTAATATGATAAGATCGTTAACTTCCACGATGGCAATAAGTGTCATTCTTTGACTACTGCACTGTAATAGCATACCTAATTCTTCTAAGGAATTTCTATGTATTAACTTTATTAAAAAAAAAGATACATAAAATTTAAACACTCTATCCTGGTGGCTTGAATTAAAAGGTTTTATTTGATAATAACCACATTTGCTCTAACCGATTTCAGCAGAGCCCCCTTCTCTTCAGGGATGGTTCGGGTGATTTTGAAAAATTCGTGTGAATTGGTGGCTTCTGGAGATGTCCGGACGGATTTTGTACCCATCAAATTTGGAACATTTTAGGTTATTTGTTTGGTAATGATCGGAGTAAGGCAGTAACTGAGCAGATCTTAATATTTTTCAACTTTTACGTTATTCATGAAGCCCGGGCTTCCAGGCTTCCGCCTGGCTACACACCTGACGTCATGATTTTATTTATTCGGTACAGGGCCGCAAAAATATATACGCATGCGCCCTATCTCTGATAAAAGTTTCTAGAAGGTAAACATTTAAATTTAGGACATTTATAAATACGTATTCTCTTAAGTTACTAATAGTTTTCTCTGTTAGTGACAGCTCTTTCGAACATCATATATACATTATCTTCTGATATTTAAGGTTCGCTAAATGTTGTTGGTATGTTCAAGTTATTATGTTTAGGAATGTAATATAAGTAATGCTCAAAGCAAGACACATGGTTTGGTCATATTATCTATCGCTAAGTGCATCGTAAGTCCGATGTTTGGTATCGAAATTCAACTCCACCTAAACTATTTATTTACAATGTTCACATAAAATCGAGTAAATCAATTTTTCTTCTGATAAAAACATTCTAAGAATATGAAGTGGGGATTTTGTCAGAGATGACAAATGATGACGTCATTTATTTGAAATATTATTTATAATGGCTTTTCGTAACTCCGTCACTCACAAAGGAAATAAACTTACTTTTCTTGATAAACTCATCCTGCTCCTGTTGAATTGTGCCGGCAATGGCAGATATAAATTTCTGGCAATATTTGTCAGTAATGTAGATGTTACCGTTGTCTAACCCTTTGCCATGATCAAGGCGGCACATACTACGGAAGTCCGTATATGGTTTACCAAGGTTAGCAATATAGTGTGCATTAGAAAACAAAAGCCTCAATTTGCTTCTTGCTGCTTGATTGAAAAGAAGCATTGACTTCTTTGCAACAGATACATCTGTTGACAACTTGGCCTTCTGTTTTTCAGTATATCTTTGGTGACCATCTGACACATCATGAACTTTAATTGTCTCTATCTTAAGGTTAGTACACCCAAACTCCCTACAAACATCACATGTCATTACTTTTTCACTGTCATTGTATGATAGCCAGCTGAAATCAGTAATTCATGTTGCCCGAAAGGATCGGGATCTTTGTTCCTTGTCATATTTTTGTTTTCTATCTAATATCTCCTTGTGAGTTTTTTTTAGGCTCAGGCTGCGGTACGTCCATAAAAAAGGCCACGTCGCGAAAAGTAATGACAAAGCAAATCTTAATTAAATTGCTTTGCATGTTTCAGCGG
>CM037784.1:67933806-67983806 GCA_021229015.1 Solen grandis
TAAGTTTTATAAAAAGTATTTAAGGCAGTTGTTTAAGAAAAGATTGCGATCCACCGATCTTCGCCGTGGTCAATATTCGTACCCGATTTTCAGACATTATTCGTGGATGTCTGAGTACTCGGATACTCGCAGCAGCCCTAACATCCATTAAATTCATTTTAATACGAATTTTCAGTTAAACCTTATTTCATGCAGAGTAGGAGAATACACTAGAATTTCGCCACAAACATTACCATGTGGACTATTGTCATATTGATTGTACTGAACCTTTGTCTGAGTTTGAAAAGGTCAAGGACCCTATGATATTTCAATGATTGAATGACTAAATTTATATACGGTGATACTGATCATATCATAACTGAGGCTTTCGTCGGCTGGAACTTAACATAAACGCCATCCTCAAGCTTCGTCGAATCTGAATGCAGTTATCTTAGATACGAATAAATAAATACTGTTATGAATACGATACGTCATTGTGTATAAATATTGACATGACACTCATATAATATTCATATGACAATGGTTAACTTTCCGATCATCTTCGGAATAAGGTGATTCTATTTACGGTACAGCATGTCGTTTAAACAGGAGAGGAGAGCTATTGACCATGGAGTGTCCTTCAGTTACTCGGTAGTCGAATATTGATGCACTGAAAAACAATAAAACTGTTGTATGCTTGTTTTGGGGTTTTTTTTACTAACAAATACATGAAGTACGTGTAGTTTTAGTTGTTCGGTCATGAAAGAAGTGTGCAAAGTAGTGGGAAAATGTCGTTTCGAGTATCCCTATGTACTTTAAAGAAAATCAAGTAAATATAATAAAAGAAATAAAAGCAGTTAACCTGATGTAAAACATTTATCAAAATTAATTGGATTTTATGTTAAGCGATGATGATAACTTTGAGTAAAAACGGCAACCATGATACTCGAACCAAGGGGATTTGGTTTTTAACAGCATTCGCCTTACCTCTCGACTAATATTTCATTATATCTGTATTGCAAACTTTACTGCCATAGGTACCAACACCATATTATATAGGTATCGCATTTCAACAACATACGATTTCTTCCGATGACGCATTCGGCTACACACGAAAGAAAATGAGTGCCAAGTCTATATTCATAAGCAATTTATGCGAATATTATATTTATTGTATTGTATTGTATTGTATGCACTAAAAATAGGGTTGTATCAATTCATGCATCTTTAGTTGACGGCGGATACACATCCTGGTCATCATGGACCACGTGCTCGGTCACGTGCGGCGGTGGATCCTCAACCAGGTCACGTTCGTGCACTAACCCATCCCCCCAGTATAACGGTGCCCAGTGCTCGGGAAGCAGCAGCGAAAGCAAGTCATGCGGAACGATAAGTTGTCCAAGTACGTGTGGCGATGTTTTAATATTCATTCCGTAAAAATAACACAGGAATATCTATGAATGATTTCCGTTGAAAGAACAAAAAGAACATTGGTAAACATAGTTTAAGCCTAACGGCCTTCCTGGTTCATTAAACCTTTCCTACAGTAATTTTATTAAGATTTAAATTTCGATCCAAAACTTTTTCTCCACACTTTGAGATTTCTACTACAGAAATGTTTTCAGGTACTATGATTCTTAGAATTGATAGTTCTGATATTTCTTCAGCACTCGAGGGTCTTCTGTTTTCCTTCTCTTCTGGCAGCCTTTTAATCCTTGATTCCAGTTTCTTCTTGAATTCAATGTCATTTAGAGGCACGAAATGCCTCTTTTGCGTGACGTTTGTCGCAAATGAATATAATACATTATATTCACGTTTGTACACTAAATCCTGGGTAGGATTTGTCTCTACAGAATGTTTCCGTTACCAATGAAAAATCCATGGTTGCCTGGATAGCGTAGTGGCTACGTGCTTCGCTTCTCACCAATGCGCCCAGGGTTCGATTCCTAGTCACGTATGTGAGACAGCACAGTGGTCGTCCGTCCAGGCACATGAGTTTTCTCTGGGTTTTCCGGTTTCCTCCCACAATAATGACCACAAACGCCGCCACCAGAGCCATCAAGAGTGATTAGTATAATTTGTATGAATTTCTTTCGTAATAGATGTAAAATAAAGTTTCAAAAAATATTATCAAAATCATCGTTCGATAAGTCAGCATTTTCCATTTTGACAATCTTGACCACAAATACTAAAGAGTTCCCGCCTTAAATGGCAAATTTGACGTCAGTGGCCTTAAAGCCAATCGGCAAACAGAAAAATCACCTCATTGACTTTTTGACAGGTTCAGGTTATGACATCGTGTTTTGACATCTGAAGCACGTGACTCGAGAGAAAACACCCTGTGCTAAATAGCTTAGTTCATGACTGGATTTAACTACACGACATAGAGGCTCGGGCTTCTCCCTCGCAACTATATCGTGTAGTCAAAGTCAAATATGAACTAACCTATACATACGAATTTTTAAAATAATCATGTTCTTATGATGCCATCATTATTTCGCTCGTCACAGTTGACGGTGGTTGGGACTCCTGGACAACATGGACGTCATGTCCGGTCACGTGCGGCACAGGGCGTATCTCAAGGACAAGGACGTGTACAAACCCTGCCCCTCAACACAACGGAGCCGACTGCGCAGGGTCAGACTACCAAAGTACATCATGTGTCCTCACCGGCTGTCCAAGTAATTTCCACACTCTTATTTAATTATTAATTTAGAAGTGTTATATATATATATATATATATATATATATATATATATATATATATATATATATATATATATATATATATATAAAATAAATATGAGAGAGAGAGAGAGAGAGATTTGGACAAGATCTTACAGATAATAATAATTCCACTCGACATACTAATCCCTCTTGTCGGTTTCTGGATCGGACCAGTACTTTGCGCCTGGGAATGAATGTCATGGAAAGCCACTTCCATAAGAGGTTCGAACCCACAACCTTCGGATCCGCAGTCGGGTACGTTACCACTGAACCATGGCGCCCTTGAATTTGTTTATTTGTTCATCGTGTTTCATTGTGACATATTTTCCAAATGTATTTTCCATTTACCTATTCTAATTAGTTGATATATGTTTCGCTGTCATCACAAAATTAAAATATATAAAATGCTTAAAGTCATAAACATAAATTGATGAAACCTATTATTCTTCTGTATATTTTGCTATTATTTAAACACTAAAGCATCTATTTTTTTTTTCAATAAAAGCATAATTGTTTATTATAGCTAAATTGCACATATGTTCGGATTATTAATCGAATTTATGGCAGCAAGAATTAGGGTCATTTGGCTTATTTAACCCTTTTGCTCCGATTTCTATTGAGTGCTTAAATAAATGAATGTCGATTAAAATACAAATTCTACTGATTTGATAAAATACCTCAATATCCTGTTTCCGTATTCCTTTAAATGCCTGTGTTCATATATAGATATCTATGATATTTCTAAAATCCGTTTGGGTCCCGTCTACTTAATAAGTAAAAATGGACAACGGCATCCAAGCGCTGGTTCTCTAGACCCCTTAACTTTTGAACGTGAGTAATATCTTATAAATATTGTTTTCAGTCGATGGTGGTTTTGTGGACTGGACCTTGTGGTCAACTTGCACAGTGACCTGTGGGTCAGGTACTACGTCAAGGTCAAGGACATGTACTGACCCAGTTCCCCAGAACAATGGCGCTGACTGCGTGGGGGCCACAGACGAAGAACTCAGCTGCAATACCCATAACTGCCCAAGTATGTTAACCGTCCTGATGGTACTTTGTGTTTAACACATGTGAAGTATATATACTGAATAAAAGAAGAAACTTTCCCTTTTTTCCCTTTTTGGTAAGAAATAAAATGGCCATGACCCCTTTAATACTTGTCCCTGCTGCTTGAAAATATCACAATAGTTCTTTAATTTCCCGAACCTTTAAAATAATGAAAATAATTTTATTCATATTGGGTCATTCACTTAATGAATTTTCTCTCCTTTAATTTGTAAAACATAGAATAACATTTCATATATGAATACAACTTTGAATTTTGCGCTCTTGGTCAACTATAATTATTCATGTAAATGTCATTCTTATCAAAAACCTGAGTGAATTTTACCTTGAATATAATATAAATGTTTTAAACATTAATTATTTATCTTTTCTCGACAGTTGATGGCGGTCTTTCCACTTGGACAGCATGGAGTGCTTGTGGTATCACGTGCGGCTATTCGACAGTCACAAGGACTCGAGCCTGTGACAACCCACCTCCACAGTACAACGGCGCGGACTGTACGGCCGCTTTATCTGAAACGATTGACTGCTATGCCGGTATCATGTGCCCAAGTAAGATCCCTTTTTTTCACAGAGAGAGAGAATCTTCTATTACAATCTTAGCGAGGTATTGCATGTGTGACACATACCTCACTATTTTTACCTCGATCTGTATGCAGAACGTTGTTATAGGGAGGTGCCTTTTACCTCGATATACCTCGGTAATTCAACAATGAAACTAATCATTATTTAAGACCAAAAAACCAACCTAAACATTAACCGGAACCCTAACTCAACCCCCAAAAAACCGGACTGAGGCAGGTATATAAAAGTACAGAGAGAGAGAGAGAGAGAGACAGCGGGAGGGGGAGAGAGAGAGAGAGAGAGCTGAATCTCATTAACTGATTAATAAATGTTTTGTATTAATTGATGAAACAAGATATCTCTTCCGCTCTAGCTCTCTCTCTATTTGTGTGTGTATGTATGTTTTATATTTGCACATCAAAAGGAAATCTTTAATGCAGTTGATTTGAATGTTACACGAAGTCAAGATAACCACAGAAATGTTTGCGTCGTTTACAAATGAATGTTAGGCAGTGATTTCTTTATCATTTTTTTTTTCAATGTAATAAAATAAATATGAATACCCTTATATCATGAAAAGTCAACCCACGGACACCGCATCGATTGACATTTGACCTTGAGCTAACATTTCTCAAGATCCCACTCAATAAATGGCGGTAATACTGGGGACAGAACTGATAACGATAAACACATTTTTTTCCGTTTATTTTCAGGAATATTTCCCTTCCTTATTCCTAAAATATCAAAACAAACATTGACAAATCTTATGTAAGTTATGACGTGATCTTGACCTTTTGGTTGTCTTCAATCGCTTGACATGTGATGCCATCTATTATGGTCAGTCGTGGGAAGTATTTATGGTAACATTTATATCAGATTCCATGATTATTTCTTGATATCTGATATTTCATATACGATTCTATGACGCAGTTTAATTCAAACTTGTCAGATATTTCTGTCAGTTACATGCGTGGATCCAGTCATATATCTCGGGAAGGATTCTATGACGCAATCCTGAAAATTCTGAGGGGGTCGTTCTCTTAATTCATCTCTACTTTTAAATTTCAGAGGGGACATTTGTGTGTGTGTGTGTTTGTGTGTGTGTGTATGTGGCCGGGGGGGGGTTACAGTTTTATCTACGGGGGTTCGGGGTTTTTCCTTTTTTCCTCTTCTTCTTTTTGGATTCCAATTGGGTCTTTACCCCCGGATTCTCCCGCCTCTTCCACAAAACCTGGATCCACGCATGCAGTATACTATTTTATTTTTTATATTTATGGATTGTACTCCTTGATATATACATGTGTGTGTGTCTTTATATGTCTTTATGCCAAGATCAGAACGAAATAAGTCCTAGTTAACATGTATGTACGAGGGCCATTCAGAAAATTTCGTAGACAATATTTATAACATAAACAATGCATACTGGATTTCATCATATTGCTGAAGCTATGAAAGGTAATCTACCCACCATTAAATTGTGATAATGGTCCATCAAGAAAGCGCGGGATTTTCATAGTAAATCCAAACCTTTATAGATTTTAAGCGAAGAGCCATCAACTCCAAGTCAATGGATGCTTGCATCTGTACTGGAGTTTTTGTAAGCAGCTGGAAGAGTCATGATTATATTTTAATGATAGGTAGATTACCGTAAGGAGTAAAATTAGCGAAAAGTCTATTGAGGCCAGGTTGATGAAAATGTTTAAAACGGCTAAAACTGGAACATTTCTCAGATTCTTCCGCCCGACATGAATTTACAAGTGTCCGTTGGTGTAAATACCACAATGCCGCAATCTCTTTGACGCATCGTTGTCTTTTTCTTTTTTTTTTCTTTTTTTTTTGATGTCGCCATTACCATTACTTTTTTGTGACACAAAGGAAATTATGTCAGTTACGTGCATGTTAAGGAACTCTAAGTACTCCGTATATGTTTAAGATACTATGGAAACGTATAACGGTATCAGTATAGTCAAAAGTTTTGAGTCAATAAGATAATAAAATAAAATTAAAGTGATAAGAAAATATATTTTCATTATTGAAAAATATAAAGAATAATTTTTTTTTGTTTTTTGTTGTTTTTTTTTTTGTTTTTTAGGTTGACTTCGAACTTTCTGAATGACCCTCGAAAGAAAAACATTATCTTTCAAACACAATTTATCCTTTATATTTTGACTTTTATGGAATTTAAAGCGCTGCAATAAATCTATACCAATTTAAGATATAAACGTTTGTCACGTACGCCATACAGATTTGCCTTTGACCCTGCCCTATGTATCAGACTCCCGTTTGATTGACAGTACACGTGATGGTTCAAAGACAGTATCATTGGATACATTTTAAAAGGCTACATGCAAAACAATACGCTATCATTCGCGTATGAGGCAAACTGCAAAGATGCTTTTGCTTGTATTTTAAAATTTATGGACATGTCGTGGCGCTCTGCCTCGCGTCGCTTACGATAAATTCCATAAAATCTAAAATGTAAATGATATATACTGTTGGTCGAAAAACAAATGTACAAGCATTTCATTGGACGATTTAGTAGTACAGATGTACTAGCATTTCATTGGACGATTTAGTAGTACAGATGTACAAGCATTTCATTGGACGATTTAGTAGTACAGATGTACAAGCATGATTTAGTAGTACAGATGTACAAGCATTTCATTGGACGATTTAGTAGTACAGATGTACAAGCATTTCATTGGACGATTTAGTAGTACAGATGTACTAGCATTTCATTGGACGATTTAGTAGTACAGATGTACAAGCATTTCATTGGACGATTTAGTAGTACAGATGTACTAGCATTTCATTGGACGATTTAGTAGAAAAGATGTACAAGCATTTCATTGGACGATTTAGTAGTACAGATGTACAAGCATTTCATTGGACGATTTAGTAGTACAGATGTACTAGCATTTCATTGGACGATTTAGTAGTACAGATGTAATCGTTTGAAGTCCATATTTACACATCTAGTTCAACATTTCTTCCACAGTTGATGGTGGATTCACCACCTGGACTGCTTGGACAACATGCACAGTCACGTGCGCTGGTGGCACCCAGACACGTGACCGGACCTGCACAAACCCAGCGCCACAGTATAACGGCGCTGACTGTGCCGGTGACAGATCTGAGACACAGGCTTGCAACACCTTTAATTGTCCAAGTATGTTTTCTCTCTCTCTCTCTCTTTCTCTCTCTCTTATCGTTGTTGTTGTTTTACTTAAGCTTGTCTAGTTCGATCCTATATAGTTTGTAAACATACATGTATTTGCAAAGATTAAAAAAAAAGTGTAATCCATTAAAGTCATAACATTTTGTAAATAATTACATGATTTCATGTCCAAATCCATATCATATAGAGGATGTTTGTTCGTTCTTGTGGAAGATGCTTTTAATTCCGAAAATTGTATTCTCTCGAGATGAAATAACATATTGAAGCTTCCACAACAAATCAAATATATGTTCGTTTTACTTTATTCGGAAAGAGCGAAATTACATTATCAAAAGTTTCACAAATTATCAAATGCCATTTGTATTTAATTCGCAGTAATTAATCTCTTATAAACATAAAATGAATAAACCATAATAACAACATTCATTTAGAATGTTTTGCAGTACATTAGAATGCCATTAAGATAATTGTCATACTAAACAAAAATGATTAAGATTTTAATTACAACATTGTCACGTGATTGATGACGTAGTTGATGGCGGATGGACTGATTGGTCAGCATGGGCCGACTGCGACAGCTTGTGCGGACCAGGAGACATTGCACGTGTGCGCACGTGTACCAACCCTCCGGCGCAATACAATGGCGCCGGTTGCTTCGGGTCGGCAAGAGAAGCGATCAACTGCACAGGACCTTGCACAGGTATGTTCTGGTTCGAATTCTACCATCATTACTTAGCGCTAAGTTATATCTGATTTCTTAAATAAGGTAGTTGCACATTCCACTATTACTATTTCATGAAAGATTCAAGTACATGACTTATTACCTTAATAACTAACAGTAAGTTTTAAGAAATATAATAATTGAGTATTTTTATTACAGAAACAAGACTAATGAAATTTGCACTTAAGTATTAAAGTTTTACTAAGCGCAAATAATTTTGGTTTATTTTGGCCCTGTTCATTTTATATTGATTCCAAATGACAAGGTTACATGTGTATCAAATTAATCTCAGTCTCGCCCAAGTTTTACTGAGTTATTTTGGACAAATGCTCAGATTGCAAAATCACATTGGATGAGCTGCTAGGCAATGATATGCAACCTGGGCACGTGTCAGAACTCTTCCGCAATTCAAGAGCCTGAATTTTACACTTATTTTAAACAATGCGTAAAGTGCTTACATACACCGATTTCAGCCGAGTGTTTATTCATTGACGTCTGTTATTTTATCAATTTTTTTATATATGTCCGAGATGTTGAAATTAATGTCAGATGAACGATAAACTGCCCAATTCAAGTTTTGTACAGGATGATCACACGGTACAAACTGATTGCATTCATTATTATAAAATAAAATCAATACGTTTGCGAAACATGAACTGGTTTTAGGATTAAAAACATATGGTCTGTTATCATCAATGTTACCCCCATCCGCCAAACTTATTTCCGCCTTTTTATATTTTAAATACAGGTATGTTAAATTCGTTGATAACAAATTATTGAATAATTTCATTTTTATCGCCGGCCATGGGCAGCGATATTATACTATCGAGCAAGAAAGCAACTTTTTACTCCCGCACCGCTGACGTAATAGAAAAAAACAACAGGTTCCTTCTCAGTTGGTCGCAGAAAGATAAACAAACAGGATTATGCCAGGAAAAGGCTCTAGGGAAACTGCTTTGAACGCTGGGAAATCTGGACTGGATTATAGACTACCGGAAGTACATGTTGCTAGACTGGTGGTCGCATAATTGGGTAGATTCGATTAGAGTACGCCCCTTTGTTCCTTCCATTCCCTATTCTACTTCTCAGTTTTGCGTAGCTTATAATTCTCGTCGACAAGAGGAGTAGCTTCAAGTTCTTTCTTAAAGAAAATTAGGCATAAATTCTGTTCGAAACAAGACTACAGGTAGGTTCATAAAAGGGAAATATCAAACTTATGTCGCTTATATCCATGCTATATATGATCAACACCTTGTTAACAACTGACTAATGTATGTACAGCAGTTATAAATTTAGCTTCCTATTTCACATGAAAGGGGATTTACTTCTAATATCAGCTTTGATAACAACCTCTCCTTCAACTTCAGGTACTTCGACATACAATTTCCCTTTACGTCACAGTGTAACTTTTTGTTCACTTGACTAAAGGCGATTTTTAGCATTTTTTGAAATGCTAATACTTGTTCTAATATGCCATTATCTGTATGGAACAGTCGACGGAAACTGGGGTCAGTGGGGAGCATGGACAACGTGCACTAAGACATGTGACGCCGGACGTTGGGGACGAATCCGACAGTGCAATGACCCTGCCCCGACCCCAGACGGAAAGACGTGTCTTGGAGACGGTTTCCAAATTGGTCTCTGTAACGCGCAGTCTTGCAGCGGTAATACTGCATATGGAAACGTTTCTACTAGCGGTGCCTCAGGAACTGGAAACGAGGCTCAGTATGTCAATGTAAGTTATTTATTTATTTATTTATTTATTTATTTATTTATTCACCACATTTAAGATAAAAGACACGTTGTGTTTTTACTTGCTTCCGAAATATCTAAAGTAATTCATGTCAATCACGTACATTTTATAGGGCAATTTGCTTCAGTTGTTGCTAAAAACAACTCTTCTTTTATAATTTCTCCTAGAAATGCCCGACTGGGTATTTCACATGCAGAAGTGGAAGTATCACGTGCATCCTGAGCGACTTCCGATGTGACTGTGCCAATGACTGCGATGATGGTAGCGATGAAGAGACCGGATGGGCGTCTTGCTCCGGCACGACTCAGCTGAGCTGCAAATCTGGCGCTCCAGGTAGGTTATTGACTGACTTATTGAATACCGAGGTACAGCACTCGTCGGACACACACGGTCCAATCGTTCCGTCACCTTACATTCATTGGGATTTTTGACTAGCAAGTCGACGTTTCTACTCGTTAATGTTAAGTCCCTGTAATGGTTTCGCTACATTTCGGACCTCATGGCCTTTTACGGAGAAAACCAAGGTTTCCTAATGTTTCATCATGGTATCTTGGTAGAGATTAAGTGGTCCAAGACGTATCGGAACTATTACAGGGACTTTACCTTAAGCTCGAATCATAATGACGTTTTCATTTTGGAAACTCTTCTTATGAGAGTAAGAATATCAGAATATCAGGGATATATTATATTTCGATACGAGCATTCGGATCGATTATCACCAGGTAGGACAAGGTTTTTCTGCATCCATTCGGATTACTGTATCGACTTTCGATCTAAACGGCAAAACATAGCCAAAAAAAAGTTGATGTATGGAGAGTAACGCATTAATCCGACGATATCTTAAAACGTAATGTTTTGTTAATCCGGCTAGATATTGACGTTTTATGGATTAGACCAGAATGCCTGGAAAGGTCATGAAAGTCAATTGTCCATATTGGTGTTCGAACGCAACGTCTTTAGGGCCCACAAATGTGCGTTACCACTTTACCATGGCACCCGTTCCTTGTCTTTTATTTTACACCCCTACTGTCTTTTCTTCTTTTTTTTAATTTCTTCCCCTACCCTTTTTCTTCTTCTTCTACTCCTTCTTTTTCTCCTTTTTTATTTCTTTTCCTTATACTGTTTCCCTTTTATCATTGTTATTCTTGTGTCTTCTTATTCTTCTCCAAAGATCCTCCTCCTTATACCCCTGTTACACTTATACTCGTCCTCAGTACGACCTAAAAGTTCTAGCGAAACGGGCTTGAACGGCGTGAAAACGAAGTGGTCGTAGTAACAACGTATTGATATCTGTTTACGATCGTTATAGACGAGTTTGGACGACTTTGGTCGAGATGGCCTCTCCAAAGTTTTGAACAGACTCAAAATTTCTGAAAAGGTACACCGTTCTGAAATAAAACGTAGTGCTATCGTATCGAAAACGAGATGGTCGTATTGCGAACGTAACAGTCGTACTGCAAACGGACTAAGGACGTTCTGGGACGTAGTGCGATCGACTTGCTGTTAGAAGTGCGATCTCGCAACGATCTTGCTAGTTTCTAACTCGTTTATCTCATCCAGAGACCGACCTATCTAGATTGCATAACGTTTTTAGTGCGTCCTTACTTCGTCTTTTTTGATAAAAGCAAAACAGATAGTTCCTTACACGATTCTACACAGTCCTAAGCGTTTGCAGTACGTCCTTAGTACGCTCTATCCGTGTCAAGTACGAATTGTTGCGTTTGTATCCAGTCCTTTCAACGACCATTCCGTTTGCAGTGCGATCAAAACAGGAGGGTATAAATACGGATCGTCCTCTCATAGGATCATAGAAAAGTCACGCATTTACCATGGATGACGTTGCTGTAGTGAATTTGTTAAATTTTGGATTCATTCGGTTCTTGGTAGAAATAGAAGAACAGAACAATGTTCAGCAGGGTCAGAGGAGGAGGAGAAGAACGTGTTGGGTGAGGAACTGGTTAAAACCGGAGAGACGGTTAGCTGTTGGACATTATCATCAGCTGATGGAGGAGCTCCGTCTGGATGACCAGGAGTCCTTCTACAACTTTTTGAGAATCACCCCTCTTATGTTTGACGAACTCCTTCAGCGCATCATACCCTTCATTGAGAAACGAAACACCAGGTTCAGACAGGCTTTACAACCAGGAAACTAGAATGAGGGCTTCCTGAAAAGTGCCGAGTTTTTATAGGTCGGACCAGAACTTGCACTCAGTTACGATCTGAACGTACTGAGGACGGGAATTAAGGAAAGGTTAAGGACGGGAGTGGACGTTACGGGAACGAACTAGAACTAGTAACGAAACGGACGCGAACTAGCTGTAGTCGGACTAGAACTGTTTGAATACGTTGTATATGGTCGTTTTATCCCGTTCTGAACGGTCTGCTGACGGTCTGAGGACGGAATTGTCGAGTCAACAACGGTGTGTGAACTAGTTGATTGTATTCTAGCCATATTTTGGCTAAATCTCTCCGTTTTAACCCGACGTCAACTCGTTTTATAAGGTTTTCGGGAGCCCTATAGGACGTAGTCAAAACGGGCTCTAGTGTAACAGGGGCATAATGTTTTTCTTCCTCTGCTCTGATTTCACATATCCGCTGTTTAGCAATACAATTACAGTATTTCTGCATTTCATTTTCCAGAGCTGAGAACAGGCTTCAACCTCGCACTTGCCTTGATGACTGCTTTCCTGTCCACACTGCTGTTCAGGAACGCATAATGATTCAAATGAAAAACATTGACACGAAAATAAGGACTTCGAATAGACTCGGGATGAAACTTCCATAAATTTCTTTTCGTTTATTTTTCTTTAAGGAAAAAAAAGAAACATTTTACTGTGATTAATAGCGATGCTGAGACACATAGCAGTTTAACCAGTACAAATTCATTGTAAACATATAAGACATATTTTGTACATTTTAGGAGGAAAGGTTAACTGCAAACGATCGCTCATCTTTCCAATACTTTGATAAATCATTGATTTCTATAACGTCCCCCAAGCACGAGGTTTCTATGCTCTTTCAACCGAGCAACCGAGTCTAAAACATGTACATATTTTAAGCATTACGAAAATCAAATAAAAATGTAAAAAATATGAATAAAAAAATAAATAAAGATTGAATTTACTATATTTAAGTCAGTGCTCTGACACAAATGCACCGGCTATGATGTTGTTGATTTGTTTATGCCTGTTTTGTTGATGTCATTTTGTAATTGTTATTGTTGTATTGGTACAGTACTGGTGTTTTTTTTTATGATGTTTCCGTCATTGTTGATTTTGTTTTTTTTTTATAGTGTTGTTGATGATGGTGTTTATATGGTGCATCTGAAGTATAGAAAAATATTTTGAAGAAAAATTATCAAATGAAAAAAATAATTATTTGGAAATGTGGCTGTGTTTGTCTATTTTCTTGTTATTCTTATCAAAAATGAGTGTGATAGCATTTGGTTATTGTATGCATGTGACAAAGAAGAAGGCTAGCACGCACATATGCATGCACGCACTCATTCACTCATACACATTCACGCAAAGGGGAGACACATGGACAAGATATATTTCTTTGTAATAACTTTAATTGGGAAAAAAGTTTTTACAACTTATACAAAGCCTTCTCGACGGTACCTATAGTTTGGACCAGTATTTCGAGCCTTTTGGGGGAAGATCAAGGTCCTTGTCCCAACTTGGTTCGAACCCACAGCCTTCATATCCACAGTCGGATACGTTACCACTGGGCCACTGTGCCCTTAGTGATACCAAAAAAAATGTCTTGACATATGAGAACATGGCTGATATTAAACACTCAGATTTTCTAAGCGTGCTTGAAAGTGTAACAGTAACGCACTTCGCCTATCAGCAATGTGTCCTGGGCTCGATTCCCGATCATGGACGTAAAGGCAGCAGTGATCCAGCTTTTTACGGACCCTTTGGCGGTTACAGCGATCACTCTGTATTTAAGTTTCAAGGACATGGTACTTTTATGGGATAGATAAAATATATCAGAGCGTATAATTAGACTCAGCTCGGTTTATACTTGCTTTTATTCTAACACGATCAACAAATTATGCTATATAACTTAAAGGGATTACGGCTGTATTATTATCACAGGCCCAGGGCGGCAATATTATGCTATTGAGCAAGATAGCAACGTTTTACTCCAGCAATTTCCTTGTCAGTCGGTCGCAGAAAAATGAACAGATCAGATTACCGGGAACAGGCTCTGGGAAACTGCTTTGAACGCTGGGAAATCTGGACTGTGTTAATAGGCTACCGGAAGTACATGTGACTGGCAGGCACTTAAATGGGCAGATTCGATTACGCCCCTGTGTTATAACCTTTTTTTTTCTTTCTTTTTTCCGCTGTTGAGGCTGAACGAAACATACATGATCTGTCATTATACGATTAAAAGTATCATGCAATTTAACTATAAGGAAATGAGTTGTTTATGTCATTGTCTGTACAAATCTTTCGCACTGTCGATAATTTCTAGTGTGTGCAGTATGGAGTGTATACGATTTGGGACTTATAGCTTTTCTGGTAAGGTATAAGACATTAACAAATGACCAAGGCTTGTAGCCAATTTTCTTTTCGTCGTTAATTGATGCTGAACCGTAAATGATAACATTTCCCAGCTATGAACCTCTCCTCCAACTGCACGTACTTCGACATATAATTTCTCTTTACGTCACAGTTGTAACCTTCTGTTCACTTGGCTAACAGCGATTTTTAGCAGTTTTGGAAACGCTTTTACTTTCCCGATATATAAACGGCTCAAAGATTACGTAAAAATAAAGCGTACTGGAATAAACCGACACAAATGTATCTCTTTTAAAACTTAGCGGTTTAGTAAACGTGTTAGAGTGGAAAATGAGTTTCGTTTTGCGTGAAATATACTTTGTTGTGTTCTGCTTTGTAGTTAATCACTTAAGCCTAAGCTTTTGGGATTATGTTACTGCGATCTGATTTCAACCTCACATGATGTATCTCTTGAAACGAATGCATTACTTATAATACTATATAGCAGTTGCCGCATTGTATCGGGTTTCACATTTTAGCAACTGGTGCAACCTTACGATTGATTTTGTACCCAGCAATTCCGTTAAATAGCGAGTTCTAACTGTTTATCAGTTGTTACACTGGAGGATCCATGTATTTAAAACGGGGGAAGAGGAGTGGGGACAAATGTGTGCAAGAAGGTCCGGGCAGCGAAGCCAATGCCCCTAACACGTCATCTTATTTCCTACTATTTACATTGTCAATATTCGTACAATTACTTTAAGTTCACTCAGCATACATGTGTGAATTTATTTTTTTACCAAATTTATTAACTTCTATTATTAACAAATTAATAAATGTATGCCAACTTGCCGACTAGTTTACTGAGCTGCACATGCCCTAATGCCCCGGTTACTCCTCCACTGTGTCAGTCATGTTCTATATTGAGTTCATGAACATTTTACAAGCGTATACACCTAAACACTGTATATTGTACTTTGGATAAGTTCAAGGACGCAAAAGTCACGGTCCTCCAACAATACTTAGTGCTTAGTGTCACTTAAATACTTAAGGGCAAATTTCACTACTTTAGTGTTGCTAAAAAAAAATGCCCAAATTCATCATTCTTTGCAAAACTTGTTAGTTTTTAAGGTAATAATTCGGATTGATTGTCTTCATAGTTTAAGAATTTAAGGTAACCCATCCATCATTTAATTGCGATCATGGCCCGTCAAAGCCTTTATAGACTTTTAGCAAAAGAGCCTATAACTCCAGATTAATGGATGCTTGCATATGCATTGTCATTTTAAGCATTTGAAGGACCATGATTGTGATTTAATGATAGATATATTACCTTAAGTAGTACTTAGCGCCAAATATTCTTGGTTGAATTTGAGCCAGATTTTCTTTTTGGACATCATTTTCATCCACAATATTTTCTGACACGCAATATAATGAAGCCGGCTCTAAAGTTATTTCCATTGTATTACAGTTGCAATTCTGGTTGTAACACGGCTCAACGGAATCTCATTAACTTAATTTTTCATAATTGTTTATTTCTTTTTATTAAGCAACAGAGGGATGGCACTATATATCTTATTTAAAAATATTCACATCAAATTGAACAATGTCAATAAAACTGTAAACAAGTCACTGGCGTAGCTCCCTCTCTGCATTTTGAAACGGGCCTGCACATCATGTGGAAAACGCACCTTTGCACATCTTAGAAAAAAATCCATGCCCCCGTACCCGGGCCTGCATATCATTTAAGGCCCAGCTACGCCCATACAAATACAGTCTCTTATAAATGAATACATTGTATTATAGTGACTATACGCACTGATTTGCACGTTTGTTGGTCACAGTTGTTACTTCCGTAGCATGAACGTGATCAGGAAAGTCTTCTGTTCCAAAGGACAAGTCAATGTTTCAAGGAAAAGAAAAGTAAGTTTTAGATTAGTGGTAACCATTCTAACGTATTGGTAAATCATTTGCATTATTACCGCAGCCGTTTTCACTACATTATATCACTCCTCGATCAGTAGCGTATCAATGCAATGCGGTTGTGTTTGACCTCATTTACGAATGGAACCTCATTTCGAAATAAATCAAAGCGCTCTAGCACTGGGAGACTGTCGGCGGGATTATCATGAAACAAGGAGCAAGTTCAACTGTCTTGCAACTGGTATCTAGAGTTGCAGGAAAACGTTGGGAGATTTAGGCGTCATATGATTTTTGTCTCTATGGAATTCAGCCCTGCTTAAACCCTGCTTAAATACTGGAATTATAATGACTGGATTATCTATTTCATCATGTAAATCCTTCCGACAGTCTTTCAGCGCATTATGCGCTTTGACCATCAACTGTAGTACACACTCACGTGCTCCTTGGTAAAACAAAAAAAAAGTTGTGTTTAGGGCAACGATCTCAAAAAAGGGTAGGTAGTGTAGGTCATTTTTTTATTTATTTATTTATAATATTATTTATTTATTTATTTATTTATTTATTTATTTATTATTTCAGAGTTCAGTTATAACAGTGAACGAATCACGGAAAACGACGGTCCCAAAATAGCCGCCAAAAACGGCCTTTAATAGTTTTAGGGTCTGCGGGGTTTATACAGGTTGGGTCGGGTTGCCCGAAACACAGATTTTTTACGCCTAATATTGTTCACTGTTATGTCATAAAGATCGAATCTCGACTCTCGAAGTTTTTCATCATTCTTTTTAATTTTCTTTTGTCATTTTGATAAAGCAATGAGCATGAGAAGAATTTTAAGAGGACGTTGAAAAAAAACTTTTCTAAAAGACAGAAAAAAAATGTGCAGGACATTCAACGTGATTATCGAAGCTTCGGCTTCCTGATTAAAAGGCAGGAATAATACTATTATAACACCAAGTCACTGTTTGTGATTACAATTCATGACACCATTATTTTAAAGCATATGGTGCTGGTTTTTGCCATTCTGCAAGGCGCGTTTGCGGGGCGAAAACCTGAAACTCGACAAAAGAATATTTCGCTCAGCAAGGCTGAACCTTGCCACGAAGAAACAACGTTCGTCTGACGCTTCGACGACAAAAGGCTACGAAACAAACATGTCATGATACGCAAGGTAATGCAACAGACATAAAGAACTGAACATTATCGACGACATTTTACCACATCAAGTGAAAAATATGTGCTGTGTTTAGCCGAGGAGTGCGTCATACGAAATTTAGAAATCCCGAGATTAGATTTGCCACTGCGAGCGAAATATTGCCCGGTTTGAGTGTTCCGCATTATGGGGTACTGGACGAAATGACGAGATTCCATGGCGAATTTCGCCTCGCGAAAGAAAGAGACGGAAAAAATAAGTCACAATATTAATCTGAATTCGAATATGGCTCAAAATACCAGACGTGGCTTATTGTCTGAATTCTAATTAGAGTATATACCCTTGATGTTTGTTTGTTTGGTTTAACGTCCCACCGACAACTTGATGTTTGTAAACTCTGATTTGTCACACAACTTATCTTATAAAAGAAAGTCTACATATATCTTCATTGAAATCTGGTGAAAAAATAAACCATTCCTCACCCCCATAAAAAAAAAAACAAAAAAAAAACACACACACAAAAAACACGGGGCATGCAGATTGTTTCTTAGAAAATTATTGGAATGCATAGTTTGATTTGGCAAGTTGAACAATTTTGGGCCATTTAAAATACAGTAAGCACTGACATAATGAAATATTACGCATTTGGCGTGAAAAACAAAATAATGACACAAACTCAAAAAGAATATTCTGTCGAGACGGCAGTATGTATGTACACAGAAACTTCGGCATATTCCGTATATCAACCGTCGTTACTTTCCGTAAAGTTCCCAGGAAGGGACGTAATTCATATAATTAGGGTTGTCATGACGTTGGCCGTTGTTCCAGACTGGAATACAGAAATAATTCAAGTTAGAAAAAAAAAAGTTAACATATTCTCCCTTTCATCATCATCATCATTGTCATCATCATTGTGACATTTATACATAAACATATTTATATTTAAATATTTAAATTTTCATTTTAACAGTCTTATTGGCTAGTAAAACATTTCATTTGAAATTAGTTTACTATCGAGAGACTGTAATAAGCGAAAAGTTTATCAATAAAATCTCTTTTTTTATCCCGTGACATGGTAATCGTATATATTCCAATAGTGTCGTCGAGAAATAAGTGCTCTTTAACCTCCTCCAGGCTTTTTAATGACACAAGGGAACTACGAAGCATTTTTTGCCTAGTATTACATTTCATTTGAAAATACATTATAGTTTTCTATCGAGGGACACTTTAAAAATCTTAGAAAAAGCGAAAGGCTTGTCAATAAAATCATTTTTTGTGATGATCATATACATGTATTTCAAAAATGCCGTCGAGAAATAAATGCACTTTAGCTTCCTCCACATTTCTAAATTACACAGGAAAAGTACAAAGCACTTTACAGCAATTTCTGTGGGTAAAAGCACTTAAAAGAAATCAAAACGAGTAAATATTGAATGTGAAAAATCCCTATTTTCATCATTAAGAATCAAAGTTTAAGGACGGTCAAAAAAATGTAAGACAAAAGTGCGTGAAAAAACAAAAGCACGTACAGGAATTTCATGAAATTTCTGAAATTTTCAGGAAATACGTGAATAACCATTTCACTTAGAGATTATGCGAAATGCCTGATTTAGGAGTGATTTTTTTTTTTTTTTTTTTTTAAATGAACTGAAACAACGTTATGACATCCTTTTGGTACGCCATAAACCATTTCATGAGAAAAAAATGGGAATTTAATGATTTTTTTATTTTTATACCCCCCCCCCCCACACACACACACAAAATAAGCGTTTTTCAATATAGAGTTAGATAGACTGAAAATCGTCAATGTTTTAGAATCTGTGATTAGAAATTTCTTTAACATTTATTACACAAAATGTGGAGAATAAAAAAAAAACAATCATTTGGATTCCACTACGTTTAAGATGTGTATTTGTCTTCTTCCAAGTATTGATTTGTTTTAATTTCCGTTTTATTAATATCTATTATCATCTTTATTAAGATGTTTTTGCTAGATTGAGACTTCCTTGCCATAAATTGGGAAATGAAACAAACTGGTACAGTCATGCTAACATGAAAAGTAATGTGCGATATTGAACAATATTAAGTCGTTTAGATATTAAAGGTGAATATCATTTTGTATTAAACATATGTCCCAAATATCAAATGCGTCTGAAAGCGAAATATTTAACACTTTTGTTTAGATACTTAAATGGCATTTTTTATGGTATTATAAATTTTGTAAAAATTATAATTATAATTAGCATAATTATATATGGGTGAATATTACTATCAGGTTTTTGAATTTATACACGTTTTCATTATATTGTTTTTAAATTAAGAAAATCTACATGTTTTGAAAAACAAATGTTTGCTTGTTTCCTATTATGATATAAGATAAAAATAAACAATGTTGGCATTCAAATATGACTATTTATTAGTTGTTATTTATTATTTGTTATTAGTTGTTTATCCAGTAAATTACGTATGTATATAAATATTTGCCAAAATTTTGTAAAAGTTCCTAATTTTGCTATTACATGTGATATAAATGCAAATTTAATTAATAAAGCTTAAAGGGTTATTGCATTTAATTTGGTAAGTGCTTATGTTTCAGAGTTGACAGATTTGAGAAGTCTTCAATTATATAATGACAAATACCTATCAAGAAGCATGATCTGGGAACTTTCAGAAGTAACTAAAAGTACTTTTCATTAAATTCATGAACATTCTGAATAAATCAAGCATTTCGGGTAATCGCTAAGTAAAACGGTCATTTCAGGAATTTCCCAAAGAAATCAGGGATTACGCGTTAAACTTAACCCTTTCCCTCATATAGACTCATTTTGACGCACTCAATAGGTACCACATAAAGCCTGAGCTGCAGAAAATCACAGTTAAATCTTACCAAATTTAATTACAAAGTCCTCATTTCCAGACCACTGAGGAGCAGCGAACAGCATAAAACCTGATCAGCCTGCGAGTTACTCTCAGGCTGATCTGGTTTTATGCTGTTCGCATAGGTCTTTTCATGGTATTCTGTATGAGGGAAAGGGTTAAGTAGAACAGTTATTTCATGATTTTCATGAAATATTCAGAAATTTCATGAAATTCTTAGTTTTTCAGTTAAACTGTAACATATAAAACCATCCGTATCATCTAATCGTCGTCGCCATCATTATAAAGTCCTCATTTCAACCATGGTCTTCGACAGCATAAAACATCACCTCATTACCTCACTGATCTTTTTCATTGCATGCATCGACATATGTCTTTCTCATCGTATTTCTCTATGACGGACACATGTTAAGTAGAATCATTATTCATATTTTCACTAAATTATTCAGCAACATCATTTCTATGAAAAATTCTCTCATCTTTCAGTCAACACATCGTGAACATTTATCAAAACCATCCGTCATCATCTAATCGTCTCATCTCGCCATCCATTTATAAATATCATCATTTCATCATTCATATCGACATCATCATCCCATCCCTCTACTACAAATTCATCATTTTTCATCATCGTCATCATCATCGCCATCGACATCATTTCTTATCAAAATCATCATCATCATCATCATCATCATCATCATCATCGCCATCGACATCATTTTTTATCAAAATCATCATCATCATCATCATCATCAATCATTCATCCTCATCACAATCCCAAATTTTTTAAATCATCATCATCATCATCAATCAATGGTCTTACTTGTCCTTCAAGTATTCTTACACTCACCGTATCTATTTCTTCGTGTTCTTGGAAGATCTAAAGAGAAAAAGCATTCAAATTTCATTGAAAATGAAACGTCATGCAATTGACCATTTTACCATTGGATCGGCAATACCCGGTATAATTTGTTGATTTAAATTGACCAATTATTGACTAGGGGAAAATCCCACTGAACAATGAGTGACATTATACACCTGGATGAAGATCATGTGTTCGGGGAGTGTTCGTAGATTAATGTAGATTTACGTCTTATTTCGGAGTGAAATGGTCTGTTACCTTGTTACAATACGGATAACATAATAACAGTTAAAATGTATTATAATAGTATTACGCCCGTAGCAGTATAAGCAAAGTGAATGAAGAATGAACTTCATATTTCTTGGATAAATTTACATTTAGACATTTACTTTTGCAATATACTGGTCTTATCAAGTAACCGCCGCTTCTTAATAAATGTGAAAAAAAAGTTTAAAGATGGAAAAAAAAAGAAAAAAGAAAGTACTGCATAACCAGAAGGAGAGGCAGTATTAGTGTTTTTATGAAAAATAGTGGCTGTAGAAATGTTTGTTTTAGTAGTAGAGATAATAGTTATAGTAGTAGTAGTTGAAGTAGTATTAATGGCGGCGGTAAAGGTTGAAAGAGATAGTATATAATTATAGTAGTAGAGTAGTGGTGGTGGTGATAGTAGTAGTAGCAGTAATGTTGGCAGTAGAGTAACAGTAGTAGTAGTAATAGTAATGGTGGTGATATAGATAGTAGTAGTAATAGTAGTAGTGATGGTGGTGATAGTAGTAGTAGCAGTAATGTTGGCAGTAGAGTAACAGTAGTAGTAGTAATAGTAATGGTGGTGGTAGAGATAGTAGTAGTAATAGTAGTAGTAGTGGTGGTGGAAGAGGTGATAATAGTAGTTGTAGCACTAAAGAAGTAGCAGAAGTCGTTGATGGTGATAGTAGTAGTAGCAGTAAAAAAGTAGCAGAAGAGTTGTAGTAACAGCAGCAGTAGTAGGGGTGATGATGGTTATAATGACTGACTAGACTTGACTTGACTATTTGACTTGACTATTTGACTTGACTATTTGAGTTTACCGTCGCTTCGACAGTATTTCAGTCATATAGCGACGTCCAGCTAATTACAGGTGGAGGAAGACCACGAATGCACGGAGGCATCCGGGTAGAACCACCGACCTACCGCAAGCGAGCTGGAAGGCTTCCTAGCGTTGAAAATCCGAAAGACCCTGCCGGGATTCGAACCCACGCGGTAAGGGGCTGAGTGAGTGTTTAAGTCAGCGACTTTACCCTCTCGGCCACGGAGGCCCCGGTGATTATAGTAGAAGAAGTAGTAGGAGAAGTAGTAGTAAGTTGCAATAGTACCTAAAGGAGCCGACTTCCAGCTGAGCTGTCGCTTGCGTGTCGCGCATGCCCGGTCACAGAACTGTATACCTGATATATACAGGGGCCGTTGACAGAAGAGGCACACGCCGGTCTCACTGTTCTCGTTGTAGGAATACCGTACGCCTGTTGAAAAAAAGCATGTCAACTCCTTTTATTCAGTTTGTCAATAACATGCATTGTCATTATTCCCTCTAGATGCTTTAGTTGTGCATATGGTTAAACCGAGCGGGATCATTTGACCAATGAAACGGCGCGGGATTTTTTAAGTTAGCTTTGTTCAACAATGTAGTGGTGATGCCAAGTTTCTAAGCTAAGCGTTTGCGCTCTATCAGTCAACTGCGCCGCTTTTTTGGGGGGACAATGAGTCAGCTTTTGTTTTTGTAAATTCAATGAAGAGTACTTAATATATAACGCTTGATTTCATCGGTAAGCAAGTAGCTGAAACGAAGTTTTTGCCGGTTGAAAATCCAACGGTACATACAATAGTGGGTTTTCGACGATGGCTGCATATGGACTTCAGTGATCTGCGTGATTACATTTATTCATTGATTGTTGTCTAGAAAATATTTGAATTGTGAAATTGATCTGTGGAATGAACAGCTTCAGTGGGCATTCGCAAAATTCCGCAAAAAATACATTGCCGCAGAAAAAAAAAAGATATACGGTATAAGCTTGTGTAAGCGTTCGCCATGATAGCGGTCGCCTGCGATAGCGGTCACATGCGATAGCGGTCGCTTTTCTTAGAGGCAACTTTGTTAGGAATCACTTTTGTAAGCGGTCAGTCTTTTAGTATCAATCGTTGTCCGTGGTCACCTTTGTTAGTGGTTGGATGTGATATTAGAAGGTGGTCACCTGTATTAGTTGTCAACCTTCATAACCGTCAGCGGTCACTTGGAGTAGGCATGCCTAGAGGCCGCCTGTTCCCTGTGTTTACGATCACCTGTGCTGTGCAGTCAACTTATATTCAGCAACCTATCTCTATATTTTATCCTCAGTTTCCTCTAATGCTAGTAGTCACGGGACAAACAGGTGTATATCTATGTCTTCATATAATATGCCGCCAAAGGCTTCGTTCCTTTACGCTTAGTGTGTTTTTACCCTGGTATATATCTAACGAAATTGCAGTCTTGGAACTAAAATGAAAAAAAAAAGCAAAATGAATAGAACATGCCATACAACATAAGAAATATTGCCTACGATATAGTTCCTTATTAAGTTATTATATTTTAAAGACAAGAACTATCTATTTATCTCAATGCCCTGTTTAAAATAGTAGATTTTCTACATCTGAAAGATTAAGCTTAAAAGACAAACATATCACATCAAAATGTTACTTTATTATATAAAAATATGCATTCGTTGACAGATGCACTTTCAACATTTTTACGCCAGCGTCAAACTATATCAAAGTTATCCCGCTTCCGTCATTTAAATCGTTTTAGGCTTGCGGTATGTTCTCTTACGCATAAGCAAATCAAAAGCAAGCATTGGAAATATGCATAATTACTGCAGTAGTTTTCGCTACATTGTAGCACTCCGCGCTCACTAGTCTATCAATGCAATGCAATTGTGTACAAACTGATGTAAGGTAATGACCTCCTTAGGCGTGCAATCCATGACCCGGATCATTATGGAACAAATCATAGCGCTCGAGGCACTAAGAGACTGTCTGCAAACAAAGATAGGGTTCAGCTGGCTTGCAATACTAGTAACTAGAGTTGCAGGGAAACGTGTGACCTTTGTCTCTATCAAGTTTGACCCTGCTGAAACACTTGAATTAGAATTACATGTATAACAATTTCATCATGTAAATTCTGCCGACACATATACAGGCTTATCCACTAGACTTAAATTTATAAAAATAAAGAGTTTAAATTTAACATTTTATCCATACTTGAATATATTTATTTTTAAGGTGATAATTATATTGATGTTCTGACTGATGACACGCGATTTTCTTTTTTATAATTATATAGTTTAAGGACTGGAACATTGTTTTATTCTCTAAGCTCGTTTAAATCTATCAAGAATTCACGAGATATGACATGGAAGTCAAGACCAAAAGTACATGGCCAATCCACACGTGATTAGGATTCCTTCGATCTCAATTCCCATATAAAATTATACATATTTTTCTAAAGTGTGTTTCAAACGTTAGAGTTAATCCTAGTAACTATGGTGATTGAAATGTAACTGCGTTTGATATCATACAACCTGCAATGTAGATCAGAGCACCGTCTAATTAATATGCTTAACCCTTTCCCTCATATAGACTCATTTTAACGCACTCAGTAGGTACCACATAAAGCCTGATCTGCAGAAAACCACAGTTAAACCTTACCAAATTTAATTATAAAATCCTCATTTCCAGACCACTGAGGAGCAGCGAACAGCATAAAACCTGATCAGCATGCGAGTTACTCTCAGGCTGATCTGGTTTTATGTTGTTCGCATAGGTCTTTTCATGGTTTCCTCTATGAAGGAAAGGGTTAACAAGAACTACGACTGTTTATGACTTGCCAGCGAGCAAAATACAAAAGAAAAGAAAAAAAGATATGAGGAAAACCGTTAAGCTTTATTACATATATTACATATATTTTATTACTTGAGAAATTCAAAAAGTGTTGCATTTAAGTAAAGTTGAAAGAAAACATTTCTTACAGCTAATAACAAAGACCTAAAACCAAGAGATGCGCTACTCGGCGAATTATCGTAAATTCTCGGCGCGCAGTCTCGAAAAGAACGAGACTAGTGTGTTGACAAACACTACGATTCATTAACTTTGTATCATGATTAATCCTTTGATAATAAAAATTATGTGTGTGTGTGTGTGTGTGCGCGCGTGTGTTTTGTTGTTGTTGTTTGTTTTGTTTTGTTTTGTTGTTGTTTTTATTTGGTCATATCTAATATTCTTTTCTCGTAAATTTGGGCTTTTATAAATCACCAAAAATACATGCGCGTTAATGACATATTTTTTATGTATTCAAAGCAAGACGTTTTTTGCAAGCAAAATTTGACGTCAAATGTTGTATAAAGGCGTTTATCGGGTTTTCCTAACGGACAGATTTTTCTAAAATTTTGTACATAAGTACTTTAGACTAGAAATAAAAGATATATGAAATAAAAATAGGGGTCACCACGCTCATTTAAGAGATAAAGCACATGTAAAACATCACTGTTTGTTTAAATTTGTTGAAAAAAAAATCGAAGCATTAAAACTGGAAAGATTTCATTATAAATACTTTAATAACATACTAAAATGTTATTTTCAGACTATTTTCTCATTATCTGTAAATTATAATCTGTTTTTAAGTTACTGGTGAAAATATTGTCAAACATGCATGGAAAATACTCTACGAGAAAAAAATATCAATGTGTCTGGACCAAAATATATATTCAAAATCTAGCTATTGTGGCGGGATTATACGAGATTTCCTTCATAGGTTTATTTCAGTAGCGCTTTTTAGGTCGCTAAACTGATGTGAAAATCTAGGTCTGTTTACATAATCTGATAAGTGGTTTAAAAAGCATTTTCAGGAGAAACGGAGATACATATTTCATAGGAAAGTGTAGCTATCAAGTTTCTTGAATATGGAAGATTTTAAACGCAACTGTTTTTCAGTCGTCCTAACACATACATTTCATGTGTTGTCATAAAACAGAGAATATATGAAAGTAAACTTAATAACTTCAAAAATTTCTACACCTCATTGATTTTTCCGTTATCCAATATTCAACCGTGGTTACCGTAATTTCCACAATGTTTAAAACATTATCGCGGAAAGGATGGGTTCTTTTAAAAGAAAAATCACGCATATTTGCCATTTACTTGAATTTCTATACATTATTAAGTATAGAATGACACTATTTGCTTTAAATAATCAAATCGATTGCCTGACATCTGTCTAAAGAAAATGTATGTTATGCAATAAAAATGTCAATATCACATTTCATTTTGTAAATGAGTTCCCAAAATATAGGGAAGTTCGTCATTGTGCGGGATTAAACTTTCATTTTTTGTCCTGAAACTCTTTCGATATCCTGGTTATGTTGGACCGTGCTGATGCTCTGGCAGTTGTCGGTAAACTAGTTTTCGTCGTGGAAGAACTTGTCATATCCCGATCAGTGACAGATATATCGTGTGAACTGGAAAATAAATGACAACAAAGCGGTGACATTCCCATTGTTGCAAGCATTTCTGTAGACAATAAAAAAATTACCGGCACAGTTTCCATGGTACATTTTGAGGAGAAAAAATGATTAAGACGACTATCTCATAGTAATTGTTTAGTCAAAATAGACCAGGGAATATCAATAGACCAGGAATATCGAAATATCGAAATAGACCAGGGAATATCGAAATTAAAAACATAATTCACCGCTTTTACATTGATTGCATATGAGTTTAAACACATTTTACAATCCCTCTCTCTATACTTTCCTGAGCTTCCTATAAAATAATGGCTATGACAATAATTTACTGTAGTGTTGAGAATCAGTCCGGAAAAATCGTCGATTAATCAGACTGTCTTTCTTACAGATTAATAATTAATCGGCGACTTTAATACTTATGCTTGTAAATTCATATTACTGCAGCAATGTTAACCAAAATCGATGTACAATCAGAAATAAGCTTACAGTCACGTGTTTTCCAACCAAAAAAGCTACTCTGTCTAAAATCATAACATGCAAATGTAGTTAACAAAGAAGGAATCATCGTTGACAATTAGCATGGTCATCGTCAAAGATTCATCGACGAACTGAATATTCCACCCATCACAAATTTACTGTTAGACCATAGTTTAACCTTGCGGTCAAGGATAACACAAAATTTGCTGCACGAAAGTATACCGATGAGACAATGGTTGGATACAGGGGAGTCCGGGTTCAGTGCCTTAGCTCATTTTGCGAATAGACCCCTTGATTCTTTCACGTACAGGGTGTATAACATCAATACACGGGAGACAAGTTCCTGGGCAGAACCAGTACTGAGTATTGGACTAGTACTTTGCGCCTGGTTATGAATTAAAAATTTCTCGCCAGAAATGTGGAATGAACTTGTAACAATCGAAATTGTAATAAATACCTATTTCTAATGCTATCAGCTTCTTATTCTTAAACGTTGAAATCTTATGATACCATGTTTGTATAATTATTTTCTGATTTATGGTTTATGATTGTATTTTCCACGCCCCTCCCCACCCCCACCCCCAAGCACACATAACATTATGGTTATAAGACTTCACTACGCGCTCAAGTTTGCTATAAAACATGTTCGGTTTTTGTTTGACCGATAAGTATTTAAGAACTAAGAGGAATGTTTGCAACTCGAACATGATATATAAAACCGGAGTGCACACTTCTTTTTTGCAACAGATCAAATATAGTGAACCGGCAGAAGTTTACCTATCAAAGAACGAGGTGTCCAGGTCACTTCCGACAGAGGAACGACTATCTCGCCCGCGCTTTCTGACCTCAACTTTCTTCTTGATGGAGCTTAACCTCGACTGGAGAACCGATTGATCCAGTATTTCACTGCCTGTAGATTCCTCTCGAAAGATTTCTTGTATATTTTCTAATTCCGATCTGGACGATACGTTGGCGATTGGCTCATCGCCTTTGCTCCTAGCCGAATGAACACGCGATGTAAGTTCATCCTTAAGTCTTAATTCTTTTGATTCTTTATTCTTTTTGTCCGACCTTGCCGTTTCTTCGTTAATCGTCGTTTGGACTAATTCCCACTTCGGATGTTTTTGTTCAGGTAGGAAGTTGTTAGATTTGTCTTTTTCTGTTCCAAAAGAGGTTCTCTCACCTGATGTAGATTTAGTAGATTTTGCACTGGATTCACGTCGGGATTTGGTCAAGAAATTGGCGCTCTTAGGCTTCATAGCCGATGGTCGAAGTTTTGGGTTTACTGGAGCGCCATAGCCAGAAGACCTTACACGTTTTTCAAGTTCTACCGCAATCTGAGATTTCTGTCGAAAAATTGATGCGTTAAGGTTTTCGTTTGTACCTTCTAGAGCATCAGTTTCTTTTATTGTTTCGTTTTTTGCCGTTTTATTATTCATCGATTTAAATTTTGGGTCCATCTTCGGACTTTCAAGGTTTTTATCTTGTTCTTGCTTTCGTTGATTAGCACTTTTAGTACTATGTAGAGCGGAATTTTTTCTTACAGGGATTTTTGAGTCGTTTTTATGCACTATTAGTGTTTGGGTTTTCGATTTTTCACTGTCTGTTTTTACAGCATCTTTTGAAGAGCCGCCGTTTCTAGTGTTTAGTTCTAATTTCGGAACGATGTTTTTCTTCTCACTTCCACCAATTACTTTGCCCGGCTTATCTTTCGACTGCAGGGAAGCTGTGAAGTAGAAAGAATTTTATTAGCATTTCTCAGTTTTTAAAAGAATTTCCATAAATTATACATATAACTATTTGATATATAATAATGAGTATTTTGAGAATTGCTATTAAAATTCTTTTCACTTCTTGGATTTCTGGTTTGATAATTGTGACCAATTATATCATATTAATGTATAAAAAATAAATAAGTAAATCATCATTAGTGTATCAAGAACAAGTCAAATAGCATTCTTCGTGCAGAAATAATGAGTTAGTTTCATAATGCAATAAATAACGTAACGTAGTTAACGTCTTTCCTCTAAATATGAAACCAAAGTATTATGTTGTTCAAATCTAATTAAAAGAAACAAATATTTTCTAAAAACATAAATCGTATAATGTTTTCCAATTAGTGAGAGGGTTTCATATGTTTCATTAAGGACGTGCTTAAGCATCGGTACAGGTCATAGAGCAATGTTTATAGAGTCCGTCGCAAACATAAACTCGAAGGGGCTGTATTTACGAAATGTTTTAAGATTGGCTTAGCTTTGGTAAACATTTGTAAACTCTACATGTTCTGAAATATGTACATTTCACACCAAACTGGTAATTTACCAGATGAAAGGAACAAATATATACCATTATGGGCATTTTTATTCAATGTAGGAATGATAAAGCAGGTGTGTTTTCTTTTTTTAATTTATTAATTTTTAACAGGAGTCATTTTTTACATAAGTTCCTTAATGACTTCGGCTTCATGGTCATGATGAAATCATACGTCGCACAAAGCTTCCTCGTATCATAATATAATATTGTAAATAAAAACTGGAGGGGTGGGGGGAAGGGGCTTCAGGTAAATAGTGTCGAGTTGAATCTTCATATACCTACTTGTGTGTGTGTGTGTGTGTGTGTGTGTGTGTGTGTGTGTGTGTGATCTTTCTTGTATTTCACTGGGTAGTAGTGAATACAGAGTAACTGTCACTCGCAGTCTCCCTTTTCCATTTTAGGGCTAACACATGGCTTTGTATATACGCACAATTACGTAAAGTAGAGCACTTCTTGATTAGTCCCATAGGTAATACGGTTAACATCTATTAAGCGATCAACCTACATTTAGAGGTCAGTTTTAAGATCACCAAATTAGCATTTGTTAAATGTTTAACCTTTGTTTAGCGGTCATCCCAGTTAAGCGACCATTTTCTCTTGTTCCATTGATTGACCGCTAAAGACAGGTTTGACTGTATATCTTTTTTTTAACTGGAATATTTATTATGTAATTACTTATTAATTAGGATTAATTATATCCCTACGCATCCTATGTGGTATTGTTTTTGATATGATTATTTTATCTGATGAATGCGACAACAGTAGTGTTTCTCGCATAAATACACATCACGTGATTTAAACCATCAACAAGCTGAAAGATTTCTCAATGAAGTAAATGCACCAATGCTTCAACACTTTGATTTCTATCAGGCCTGGTAGTAGAAAACAATATATTTCACATTTGCGAAGCCATGAATAAAATTATGTATTTTCTGCTATTACAAGTGAAAATACGAGTCTACACTAAAGTTTCTTTTTTAACTCTAACGCATTTTTTTTCCATATATATTTTTTCTTTATCTGGTATCTTTGAAATTATCCAGGGGGGGGGAGGGGGGGGCGCAATAATCGACGTTACGTCACAGATTTGATGTCATCTATTATCACTTTTTGGACCCAGCCAAGTCAACGCGACGATACTTGAAAAAGGGGCCTGCTTGAATTCTCACATCGAACATAATAACATCTTTTGTTCTATATTGAAAGGTTATCATTCAAAGATGTTTCTCAGTGGAAGCAAATCAGCAATGCCAGTTATTTCCCACTACATAATACTGGCTCCATCGAAAGTCTAATAACCACATGCAGTAACTGAAGTCTTCAGAATGGGTGGAATTTTCCATTGATAGCGTTGGTATTCAATAAAGGTGAGGAAAGTGTCTACGTCAGTATTTTAGAAAGAGAAAATATATGATATTATTTTATCAAAAACACAGACTTTTTATAGAGTTTAAAAACACTTCAATCAATTGTCTGCTATTAAGTCTAGCATTTCTTCCTGCCTTTAATATTGATTTGAGACAAAAGTCTTCTCAGCATATTAAAAAAGCGTTGATGTTTTTTTGTTGTTTTTTGTTTTGTTTTTCTAACGATGAAATGACGAAATTCCCCAGTCGCCTTTTTGCTCTTGTTTTGGGATTTCGGTTTTTCATTGTCTATTTATTTTTCAAAGGTAAACTTACGTTCTAACGAAAAAAGTCCTGTCACACAGCTGGTCAATTAATACATGATATTCTGAACACGTTTGTTTTTATAAGTGTGTGTGTGTGTGTGTGTGTGTGTGTCATTTTTTCTCACCTAGAACTGTCACTTACAAATGACCCTAAAAGAATAGTCTGGAGACGATTGGAAAGGGAAATTAAGATTAACAGAAAATTGATTATTTTATTTTCATTTTAAACGTCAAAAGCAATGTCTCTATGTCTCCGGTGCCCGAGTGGTTAGAACGTCCTCCTCGTGGATTCGATCCCCCGCCGCGACATACCAAAGTCGTTGGAATATGGTACTCGTAAAGCTCCCTTGATTGGCGCTCAGCATATAAGGGTAGTACAAAGACTGGTTGACCCATTGTCAGGATAATGTTACTTGGTGTGGTATCATGCCACATGTCTTTGGCGTGATACTGCAGTGTGGCAGCACTATATCTGTCTCCAGTAGACATCGTCTCCAAATGACTTAAATACTGGCAGTGGGACGTTAAACCCCCCAAAACATACGTCAAAACAGAAAAAAGTTGATTTCTATACTTGACTTGTTTCGTGCTGTCAGGTGTTGGCAGCGCGAATAGCGAATTGTCAATACTTCGAGACAAGATTTCGAGGCGAAAAGACGAATTTTGTGGCAAAATGATGACAGACTATTTACATGGCTAGATAGAGGATATTTGCTTAAGTAGATATGGAATATATCTTATCGAAAAGTGATATATTTGTAATACTTTCAATGGTTAATTTTGTTTTTCTTAAAATTCTCTTCGAGATGAGATATACAACGTATGTGTTTTCCATGTCCACCTTAAAATAACCCTTTTTTCTTTTTATTTTATGCTAACTGCTGTTGAAAGAATGGAACCATTTTGTGTTGACCTATATCACTCACACTGTGGGGTATAAACTATATCTCACTGATTGAACCCACTATTTCATAAGTTAGCATAAAATAAAAGCCTATATTACACTAAGAATTTGAGTGTCATGCATTTGCATGAATATAGTCTGGACCGCCGTGTGTGAAGAAGTATCATTGATTGCTGCTTTTCTCCGGTCTGTATTTCACTTCAGCTCTGACTGTCCATTCTAGTCCAGTCACTTTGTTACAGTATGTCATTTTCTGCTCAGTGGTTTCAAAGCAAATGTCTTTTAAAGTAAATTGTTGATGGTACAAGACGGACGACGACGAAAGCAGGGTGATCACAATGGCTCATATTTCAACACAGCTTCCACCAAAAAGACTTAAAATCTAAAAAAAAAGGGTAAAAATACATTTCATCATCTTTGTTCACCCTAATACCTAACTACGTTGTCATAAATACTTACCTAAAGGAATAACAATGGACTACAATCAAACCTGTCTTAAGCGGTCGTTCAAGATACCAAGAGAACGTGACCGCTTAGCAGAGGGACTGTTAAATGAAGGTTAATCATAAAACAAAATGCTAGTTTGGTAATATTATAACTGACCGATAAATACAGGTGGTCACTTATACAGGTTCATGTGTATTTAGCTACTATCGATAAGGTCTCACTTTTACAGACAATGAAATAGATTTTTTTTCTAACCATATTTAATATATATATATATTCGCATTTTAATTTAAGTTAACGTGAGCCGAGTGCTTGTCGCACCTATTTCTGACAAAAGTGAGACAAGCCGGTAGATTACTTATCGTTCATTCGCTTCTGAACTACTGTGAAATCATTAATTTTCGCTGGGCACTAATTTTCGTTGATTTCGTGAAGTAGCTTATCCACGATTATCAATCCTCGCAACCTCATGTTGTCCAGAGCATGAATCCACGAATAAATGTATCCAAGAAATTCCGTTCAGTACGTAATCAACGAAATTTATTGTCATCGAAAATTAATGATTTTACAATAATACAAAGCTTGTGAATTATGTCTCTATGTATTCAAAACTTATTAAACAAAGATTGGCGACTAGTGTAAATCTCAAAAAAGCACAACAAATCGACCAATTCTGGAAAAATCACGCTTTGATGTACATGTATCTCCATTTCTTTTGAAGATATGGGGAAATAAAATGTATTATCGTTTTACCATCAAAATGATACCTTATGTATTAAAATAAGTCATGAAATAAAAATGTTTCATGTAACACAGAAAAGCACCCTCATGATAATAACTGTAGAATGTGTTGTTTTCTGATACACTTGTTTTCAAATCATAATTTAAAAGAATCTTCATAATAAATCAATTCGCAAATAATTTCCTGGGGCAGAGAAATGATTATTTTATAATAAGGTAACAATTTAATCTGTGTTTTTTCCTTATTTTTTTTTTTTTTTTTTTTTTTTTTTTTTGAAAGTTTGCAATATTCTATGATCTGCTGTTTGCCTAAACAATATATTTTCAATTGGCTTTTACAGGAGTTTCCTATCTATTTTTAATGCCTTTCATGTATTTAGTAATTTTAGCGCTAAGTACTCTTGCCAAAGCTGGCGCCTTATGAGCTCAAATACAGCGTGATAGAAGTATTGTTTTCTATTTGTTAATGCGACTAGATTACTTACGCCTATATTTGTCTCTCTCAGGAGAGGCATGGTCGCCGTCCATCGTCATAGCAGTGATAACTTCTGGAGAAAATATTAAAACAAATATATTAACACTCTCGGATTTGATTCCAAATGCTTGCCAGCAATAAAATCGCAACCATGGCGCGCTTGTATCAGAATTTAAGAATGTTATTATATAGAAATGCCTGAAACGGTATACATAAGAAGCGAATAATAAAGACACGGTGTCGTTTGAATATTATAAATCAGGATATTACAAATGAGAGCCTTGTTGATATTTTAATATCACAGGTGTCAAATTATAAAGCAATGTCACACATTACTAGTACCTGAACCTAAATGGTTAGGTAAGGTTCACAAAGGAGGGCTCAAGAGTAACTGGAGTTCAAGAAAAACAAAAGTACAAACAATAGAACTGGGTGATCAAATGTGAGTTATCATGTCACTATATTAATCGATTGAATGATTGGTTAATTAATTAATTAATTAATTAGGGTGTTTAAGCAATCACTTGCCACTATACTTTACAGATATACGTATTAAACCACATTTATCCCATTTCCTTCCTGTTACGTATACCCCGGCAAATGAAATAAAAGTTAAAGCAGCTCGTTCACAGATGGCCTTTGACTAAGAATTTGACTTTTACTATCTGTGTGTACTACGTCTATCAAGACCAATCTACAGACGCATGGTCTACCAATTCAATATTTCGTGATTGTAAAAAAATGGGCAGTTCCAGTATTAGTTGGTCCGATGCCGGGATGATTTCGACGTGATACGTCATATACTAACGATAGGCTAAGAAAACAAGCAAAAACCAGTCAAAGCGCACAGGGCACTAAAAATGTCGGTTAGTTTTATAAAAATTCAATAGAGCCAAAGGTCGCATGAAGCCAAAAATTCCACACGTTTTGCTTTGTAGACTGACCTTCAAGAAATTGTTCTTTCCTTGCAGGGGCTGTCCTGTTACTTCGAGGAGACTCATACTCTTGGTGGTAACCGTCTGGTCCTGACGACTGTACCGGCTGGAAACACACAGGCATATGTACGTATGAACTGTTCATGTAAGTTTTAGTCAGAGAGGGAAAAGCACCATTTGACACCAAACGCAATCATTATTAAAATATCTTCATTGGTTTCAGCTCTTGGTGTTAATCAATTTCCCTGCAGAAATGTCGTTCGTTCCTCACATAACATCAGACAGACAGACAGACACACAGACTTTTATTCAGATTTGTACAATAGAGCACATCAACATATACAGAATTTCGAAGATATAAATTATAATGTCACAATTATCTGAAAATAAAATAGATAAGATATAGTTAATTAAGGCTGGAAATAGAAATACATCTCTGCAACGGACTCAATGACAATAATCTTGTCAAAACAGAAAGCACTCATTTAACGCGGATTTAAGTGTAATTTACGGATCTAAAGTATAGAAACATTGAATAAATACTTTTTGAATCATCATAAAACGTATGTAAAATATTAAGTTTAATTGTTATTATAGGAACTATTTTCTGCCTTATTTCTCCGATGGGAACAATCCGCAAACGCTCGTCTGCAAATGTAAATATTTACAGGTTCAGCCGGATATCGTAATTTAAAGCCAGCTTTTTATCTTCATAATTTGTAATTTTAATGACCATTTCGATCAGGATCAGTGGTGCTATTTATATATATTTCACAGTTTAAGAAGTCTATCTAGTCTCCTTCAAATTAATATTTGAACAACGGTCTGAATGACGTCATATATTTGGAACTACTTTCTGAGCCCACCACAGAGGTGAATGCAATGTGAGCCGATGTGTAAGAGAGTGGGTGTTAATGTCAAAACCGCTCAGTCCTAGAACTCGGTTTATATGTTGCGCGCCAGTATACTAGTACCATTTTAATGACTTTGGTATGTCGAGGCCGGGAACTGATATCTTGACCTCCCTGTTACGATCAAAATGATTTAAAGAGTTATAGCCCTTGAAAAAAATATAGTCCTTGTGATAGTTTACAAGTATGTAAAGTATGGATAGAAGTTTTAACAGTTTAGAGGTTATGACCAAGGTTAAAATTTTTCATGACGATGAAGACGCCAACGAAGCTGACGACGACAATATCTCGATTTTTTCTCGAAAAACAGCTGAACTAAAAATGGGTTTATATAACATACCCTCGAGCTTAAATAACTCATTCGCGGTTTTGTACGCTTGATCTATATCTTATGCTTTATCATACGACATTATACTTAAACAGCTGTTTCCGGTTTCGTCACATATCACATATTTTCTTATATTTAACACGTTACATATAACTTTTTAGGCCTAATTACATAGCTCCGCGTCACGCACGTATATCTATATAAAAGCATAGTTTGTTGTGTTTGATGCAACTAACTTTGATCAAAAAGATGCATTATTCATATGATGTTGAAAATGTATGAGAAATACACACGTTATATGTTTTGGTTTTTTTTTCTTCCCATCAGCCCTCGCTTGGTTGAAATATGCAAGCTATTTTTAGAACGCTATATGAAAGGCTGCACTGCAGGGAATCTGCCTTTTTAAGACGTCATTGTCACAGAAGGTATTATGTCGCTTCGACAATTTGTTTAGAGACTTTCTTAAATCCACCCTACCTTCCCGGTTTCATGCATTTGCTGCCGAACATTTTATGTATACTTGCCGGAAGTGAATCCAAAACAGTTATTGTCGTGATTGGCCATCGCCGGTATAATGGCGGACCTTACATGCATTGCACTACAGCTGGTAGTTCGTTTAGAAGGACATTTCCATCTAACGTTATCGGAGATATTCACTACTTTTCGCATAAGACAAAGACTTTCTCAGATCTGTCTTCGAAGTTGATTTATTTTTCTATTTGAATCCGGAATGATTGTTTCTTTTTATGTACGCTAGCGGTTTACTTTAATGTAGATTAAGTTACCTGACAGTTTATGGGGTGAAGACGACACCATTCGAGATGTGCTTTAACAGTCCACTGCGACTGATTATTTCCTTGTAAGGTAATATACAAAATAAAAATATAATATAAAAAAAATGAAGTATGAATATTAAAATATATTATGGCGAAAACAAAATTAATAGAGAAAAATATAAGGAAGAAAAACCAACAGAACCCATGTGTCAGATTTGTCTGGGCAGGTATTAGTTTCTTGTCAGAGAAATAAACGTGCGATGATGTTAAATTAAGGTAATCCACTCATTTTAACTATAAGCAATTAAGCAGGGTACCTCAAATGCTTGAAAAGACTAAACTTCAGTGCAGATGTAAGCATCCATTGAGTTGGAGCAATAGACTCTTTTGCTCAAAGACTATAAAGGTTTCCCACAATGATCACAATTTAATGATGTGTAGATTACCTTAAAGAATAATTTAATGGGTACTGAAAACTGTAGTTAACTTATATGAACTTTTTAGTATTTAATTGGGTTCACGATATACTTTATAAATTATTATGTGTCCCCTTTGCTGACATAAAATTAACCATCTCTCTTTTAAAGGTGAACGAGCTGAAAAGGGTCCAAATTTTATCTAAATATTTTAGAAGATATTTGTTTTTTGTATTGATTAGTTATTGAATACACATTTTATGCTAACTAATAAAATACTCTGATCTATCAATGAGATAAAATCCAAATCACACACAGTGTGAGTAATATAGATCAGCCGGTACTCTTTTTTCGGCGTAGTTGTATATAATATTGATTTTGACCTACTTCAACCAATCAAATGATGGCATGCAAAGGAAGCCAGAGTAAATGCAATGCTATCATTGGCTTGTATTGGTTTATTTTTAGGATATTTAGGATAATCCATTTAAAATATGAGTTTCAGGTTGTATATATCTTTCTACTTGATATAACAGGCTTCTTTTTCAGTTTAAACATGAAAGGTAACACAGTAATGAACATTTAACACTTCCATATCAATTAAGAAATGCTGCTTTGGCAATATGATTTAAAACAATGTTACATGTTACACCTACCTAGTTATGTATATACAACACTGCAGAAGGAAATCCCTATTCTAAGAACAACTTTACTATTTTTGTTCTGGGGTGTTCTATTAGGAGATCCCTATTCTAAAAATAACTTGTTTACTGGTATATTTGTTTACAGGAACTTTCTTTCTTTCTATGGAAAATTCTCGAAGAAGTCTTATGTAACCTGTTTACTCATTAGAACATTCTATTTTGGAGTATAGTATGGATGTTTCTAGAATATTTTGCTCAAGTATATACAGAACAGAACTGAACATACTTTTATTGTATATAACTTGAACAACAACCGTTCCTTGTTATACAGAGACAAATAAATATACATGCACGAAACGGCAATGCGAGAGTGAAGATAACATGACAGAATACAACAGATCAATACATATGTTTAAATATAATTTATAAATTTTAATTTATAATTCTAATTTTCCGTAAAATGCGAATGGTTTGTCAACAATTCTTTACGCAAGTTAAAGGCTTTTTTACAAAACATACTAAGCTTGTACAACAATTTTACCTTTTTAGTATTAATCAGTTCAATAAATTTGAACAAACATGTTTTTTTATATAATACTTCGGTAAATATGGCATTCTTAAATTATTGTAAGATGAACAGCGAATAACAAAATGGTATTCATCTTCTACATCATTTGTCGAACATAAAATACATTTCCTTTCGTTTCTTTTTATGTTTATATATCTACCAGATTCTATGTTCAGCTGATGGGATGTGAGTCTTAATCTTTCTATAATATTTCTAACTTTATAACAATTTATTTTAGCTAGATAAGGTGATAATTCAAAATGTGGTTTTATTTCTTTGAAAAATTTAATTTTTGAGAGAGATTAACGAAGATATCGATAATGCTTTTTATTTTTTATGCTAAGAAAAATGATAGAATAATGAAAGCTGGTTGTGAAATTAAATTTGATGATGTCACATACCGCAATCCACAAGACATTGCTAATGCGTGGTGTAAATATTTTGCTGATCTGTACTCTGATACGGTGTATCCATGTTATGATAATAATTTTTACGATAAAGTTACAAGTACAATAAACCATATTAAACACTGTAACTTTCCCTGCGATTTGCCACTTTTCAACAATGTTATATTAAGCTCTTTTATAGGTAAACTGAAATTGAATAAAATGTGTGGGATAGATAATGTGTATAATGAACATATAATTCATGGCGGTGTTACGCTATGGACTTACCTATCTCTGTTATTCAACATGATGTATAAATTGTCTTATGTGCCATCTGATTTAAATAAAGGTGTCATAGTTACTTTATATAAAGGTGGTGGTAAAAGAAAAGATGACCCAAAAAGTTATCGTGCCATTACCTTTTCATCTTGTATTTTAAAACTTTATGAGTCTATACTTTTAGAACAAATAAAAGTTAAACTTCCTATGCGTTTACATCCGTTGCAGGGTGGTTTTCAAAAAAATGTAAGTTGCCTTATGACATCATTTGTCTTAAGGGAATCCATCTCATATTGTTATGAAAATGAGAGTAAACTTTATGCTTGTTTCTTGGATGCAAAACAAGCATTTGACCGGGTATGGCATGATGGCCTGTTTTACAAATTGTATAAATATGGATTACCTCTACATTTATTGTTCAATGTTATCGCTTTGCATAGCAATATGAATAGTTGTGTATATTTTAAAGGTTTTTTATCGGGCTGGATCCCTATCTTACAAGGAACCAGACAGGGGGGTATCTGCTCTCCTTTTTTCTACTTATGTTTCATAAATGACCTAATCACATTGTTGGAAGATACGGGTCTTGGTCTAAGCATAGGGGATAATTCTGTGTGCGCTCCAACGGTAGCTGACGACATGCTGCTGCTGTCTCTATCAAAGTCATCCCTACAGTCTATGTTAGATCTTTGTTTTAAATACTCTTGTCAATGGAGGTTCCAGTACAATCCACAGAAATGCGCTATAATAGTTTTTAATGGAAATAAACGTCGCAAAAAGACTCACAATACGGATGTATTTCTAGGTTTGGATTTGTTAACAGTAACTGATTGTTATAAACATCTTGGTATTTATTTTAATCAGTTTTCGGACCCAGATGTGAATATTTCCGACTGTTGTAATAAAATACGTTCAACATTTTTCAGCATAGCTGATTATGGGTTCAATATAGATGGTTTGCAACCATTTAATTGTAGAAAGATTTATCAAGCTGTTGTTTTACCTAAAGCTCTCTATGGATGTGAGTGTTGGCCAAAAGTTACTCAACCTAAGCTGCTCTCACTAGAGCGGGCACATAGAATGTGTCTTAAATATATACAGGGTTTAAATACTAGAACAATGACAGATTGTGTTCTTAGTTTAATTGATTGTTTGCCTATTGAACAAGAAATAGAATATAAGAAATTAATTTTACTAGGACAATTTTGTAGATTGAAATCAGATTGTGTTGTAAAGTCTCTGTTTTTGTATAGACTAAGTTCATTTTCTTTAGATAATGTTCATATGGGTTTTTTTCCCAGACATATATGATATACTCAGTAAATATAATCTCAGTGCAGTATTGAATTGTTACATATTTGACGGTACATTCCCCTCTAAATACACTTGGAAAATGATGATAAGAAACGCAATAAGAAACAACTTTATACTGGCTTGGAATGCTAGAACTTCTGTAGAAAGTTTTAGATATTTCAGAAAGGTTCAAAAGCATTTCCAATATTGCTCACTTTGGCATTTTGCAGAACGATTCCCAAAAACTCTTGTTTATGTGAAATCTGTCGTCCAGTTTGTGGCATATCTTGCCTATTTCATTAAACAATGTTATAAATGTAACGAGGCTCTTACTTGTAGCATAACAGAACACTTTCTTCTTGATTGCAACAAATGTGACAAGTATAGAATTGAATTTCAGTTATTGATCACCAATACGTTTGGCCAAAGATTTTGGTCAACAATTAAGAATTTAAGTCGTTCTGAATTTTGTTGCACACTTTTGGGTGTTTATCATCCATTAGTTGAAGATGAGCTTCCGCAACACTATAATTATGATTATCTTAAGAAATTGTTTTTCAAACATGTTCATTATATTCGTTTAGCTTGATTTCACTTTATTATTGCATATATATGTAGTATGTAATTTAAGTGAATATATATCTGTGATTGTCATAATGATGGTGCGTATAAAATTGATCAAGTTAGTTTATAATCTTTTTCTAGGTTGTCCTGATTAACATTTATTCATGATTTAAGTACATTTCAGATACTCTATATTACTATATACTATTGTATTCTTTCCCTTAATTTGACCTTTTCGGTCTCTCCATATTTCGTTTCGATGGAGACACTGTTGTGGGTAAATAATAATAATAAAATAATCATTTTGTCTTAACATAAATCATATATGACTTTTCGAGTATCTCTATATTTCATATAGACAGAGGTATAGATATAAATCGAAATGAAACCTTATTATATTTTTTTTTTCTTTTTCAAATTGTGTGTTGTCATCGATCTGTAATGTCATGTATGTTTGTGAAACATTTGTAAATTGCTGATTTATGTCATATGTATGTAATTTATGTTTTGTACTCGTCAATATTATGGCGGAAATAAAGATATATATATATATATTCTATTTTTGAATACCTTTGTGAAAATATTAGCATTTACTGATTCTGGATAAATCCACACGTCTAAGGATCCCGTTGTTTGTAATAAATGTTCGACCTGACTGGTCCAGATATCACCTGTTACATTCCTCTCCGTGTCATTCCTTAGTGTCCCTATCATAGATTTTAACAAAGAATTTGTATTTTTTATTGAAAATAGACGTAAAAAATATTGAACAATTCTTGTATATCTTACAATATATAATGGATATCTTCCTAATTCTCCATATATAGCTGAATTACATGTTGATAATTTAACTCCCAATATCCGTTTTAAAAATTTCCTATGCACTCTTTCTATATTATCGGCTTTTAAAAATTCCCATACCGGGCAGGCATAAGTCAATATAGACGTAACATATGTGTCGAAAAGGTTTAAAATTATTTTGATGGGTACTTCTAGATCCCGTATAATCTTAAAAAGACACCCCATAGATTTCAGGGCTTTATCCGCCAGTGTATGTGTTGCATTTACAAAAGATCCGCTACTGGAGAATACTATACCAAGATAATTGAAAGATGAAACTATTTCTAAATTTGCATTGTTGTAATGAAAATGAACATTTTGATCAACCCTTCCACCTTTTTAAAAAAATCATTACTTTTGTTTTCTCCACGTTAACTCTTAATTTCCACTTTGCACAATAATTATACAGATTATCCAGCGATTTTTGTAAACCATTTGAAGTTTCTGAAAACAGCACTGCGTCATCCGCAAATAATAAAAGATATATTGAGAGTTGGTCAAGAGTAATACCAGGATTATTTAATTGTAAATCTGATTCTATATCATTGATGAATAGGGAAAATAGAATCGGTGAGACGATCTCTCCTTGCAATTAACCAATATCACAATTATAGAAGACTGATAGACTGTTTAAATGTTTAGCACAAAGCTTTACATCATCATACAATGATCTTATTCCTGTTAACAGACGACCATTCATGCCCGTTTTGATAAGTTTTAACCATAGACCATTTCTATAGATAGAGTCAAAACATTTAAATAGATCAACGTAACATACTAACAGTTTCTTTTTATATTTTAATTGCATGTCAATGAAATTCTTCAGAAGAAATATCGCGTCAATCGTACTATGATTTGCTTTAAATCCAAACTGAGCGTTCGTTAGTATATTGTACTTCTCAGTCCATTTTTAAGCCGCTGGTTTATACATACGGTAAAAAGCTTCCCGAAACAGCTGACTAGTGTAATACCTCTATAATTATTAGGATAACAAGGATCACCCTTTTTATAAACTGGTATCACAACTCCTTTAGACCAAGATTTGGGAAATGATTGTTTACTCAATATATAATTAAATAAAAGCTTTAACGGTCCCAGTTTCTTTAAAATATTCGTTTATTATATTATGAATTTTTATTTTGTATATTACATGTATATATAATGAAGTGGATTTGAAGGATCAGCAGACTTGTTTTGGAGATTTGTTTGCAACAATTCATCAAGTGTGGGTCATTCAACAGTGTGGGATTAATTTCGGATTTACATTTTGATAAAAGACATATCTGCCGGATTGCTCAGGTTAAATTTAAATTTTATCAATCAGACAAATCAGATCAGACACAAACAGTGTCTTAAAATTTTTATAACAAATTAGTTTGATCCAAACTAATTTGTTATAAAAATTTTAAGACACTGTTTGTTGTGATATTCATATTGTTATTTGTCACTTGTTAATAATTAAACTATATTTAATTAACTAGTTTGATGCTGGCTTTTTTGTTGTTGTTGCGCCATTTCATCAAATTGGCCGTAACAACTAAATCAGAAGCAGGAGTATGTCTATTTTTAGACCATAATTTCCCCAAATTTGTAAAAGTGGACTCGGCCTTCACGGGGGAGGTAACTTGAGCAGTCTATTGTGCGGATCTATAAACAATAATCGGATATTTTTCGGTTTCCATTGGTTCATGAATTGTCTTTACTTTAAAAAAAAACCCGCAAGTGCATAATATTAAATGGAAGTTGGTAGATTAGCATTTTTTTAGTTTGTAAATTAAATCTAGTTTGTTATATAGTCTTCACAATACGTACCTCCCATAATCTTGGTATTTAAAAACATTTTGCTAACGTTTCCAATTTTTTAAAAGTTTAAATCTGTTTTACATGTTACAATTGACAATTATTTAGTTACGCCGAATATCTTTTTTAAATATATTTCTTGTTTCTTATAAACTGTATTATAGGGGTCCGCAGCAGCAGTTAGTATGAAAAAAGAGTGTTTGTTTTGAGTGAATATGGAAAATATCTCATCTCAGAGTGATACATTTTTCACATTTTCACTCTCGCTACGTACTCGTGAAAATATAATTTTGTATCACTTCTCGGTTAGATATATACCATAATCATCCACTCAAAACAATTAAAATAGCTAACCCTGAAAAATACAAATATCAACCGTTGCATAACAGAACAAATAGAACAAAACTATTTAATAAACATATAATATTGTGTTTATTTATTTATTTATTTATTTATTTATTATCCAGTCGTATGGTGACTTTTAACCTTTTAACATAGGGCTATTCATTTTCACTCTTTGGGAAAAATGATTATACATCTTTAACAACTTTTAATAGCTTTTGCACATTTCTGCGCGCTATATTTTAACTAGATAGTTGTCATATTATCTTTTGTTTTCATACAAAGATTAGCATTTGTTTCTAGCTTCTTATAATGTATTTTTATCCTTTGTACATGTGCAAATGTTTTGTGTTTCTTAAGCACTTATAATGATGTGTACTTTCTAATTGCTATTGTTATTTCATGTATATGCATATATGAGATATTTGTACTAAGCTTAAATAATGATAATTAAATATCGTATTTCTATGCATTTGCTCTTCGAACATTTCCTATGTGGTTTACTGGAATACGGATTATACAGGATTAGCTTCATATCGAAGAGTTGTTATAAACAGACAAAACAATCCTATAGAATTGATGAATAAAACGCGTTCAATAACTCCCCAAGGTCATCCTCTAGAAATAAGTAAAGAGAGAGTTGCGTGAAGTTTATTTGCTGCTGCATGCTTCATTTTATAAATACTGACACTCTGTTTTAGGATATATTGCACATTTATTTTTTAATTGGAATTATGCAGTCAGTGTGAAGAATATACATTATTCATGTACATGTCATGTTTAATACAAATATGCATGTAATGGTAGACTAAAACATACCTTTTTGAATGCAAGTTTTCGCCTCTTGCTTCTTGTAAAGCGTGACTCGCAAAATATACTACAGAACTTTTTGTCTTTCCCAACAAATGTGCTGCACCATTTACATAGAAGATCTGGAAAAATAAAGAAAAAGATTTATCTATACATGCATTAGCATTGTACAGCTTTTGTGTGCCATTCTGTCAACTCGATAAAGCAACATTCAGTCATTGTTATGTATATATAGTGCGACCAGCTATGTCAATGATTGCAATTATCAGAGGAAAGTATAAAGTCAAAGTCATTTCTTCACCTTTACTTAAAAAAAACAACAACAGAGAAGCTTAAATCACATTCCTCCTTCACATAAGCTCACCATAAACCAGCAAATTATATTCGAATACGCATAGAATGTCATTTAAATCATTTTGTTTTTAATTCTCTGACATCAATACTTGACAGTATTTCCGTTATATGGCGACATCAAGCTAAATTCAAATGCAGAAAATACCGCACTTGAGAGTTTCTTCATGTGTAATATTTAGAAAAAGAACAAACCGCTGGGAGACTGCGAAGCAATCAGAAAACAAAAGAATAAAAATATATAACATGTTCTTTATATATATGAAGGCTGTTTATTGGTACAAAATATAGGATACATCACCTTCAAAAATTTTGGTTGATTGCAGGTTTAAATGAAAACATAAGCAACTTGGAAATGCTCAGGGCTGCGTTTGCATTTTTTCCGCCAATGATTAAGCCTCAACTTTTGTTTCGGAAGACGAGGAGTTTTATGTCTTGATATAAAAACAAAGCAATTGAGCGAAGATAGAGTAGACTAAACGTGAAAGATGATGATTACTTTATATGTTCTAAGATGGTGTGGTGAAGTATTGCTTTTTGCGTATGAAATTGTGAAAATGTTGGAGTTTTCTCTTTTAACCGAATCTCTTTTTTAACCTCTCTGTAGCTGCATAGTTGTATGATGATGTTTACACTGACCTGATAAGTTAAAGCAATATTGCAACAGCGGTCTCTAGTACCATTAATATTCGTAAGGGCGAACATTTCGAGGATTTCGGTGGTGGGTTTTATCAGCGAATATGTACCCCCTTAAAACTATCCATGTAGTAGACCTCGCATTTTGTAGATTTTGAATCAACGAATACGTGTACCCACGAAATTTCTGAGTTTATAATCAACGAATATCAAGGTCAACGAATAATATTGCGTACCCCAAGGCACATGTTGATATATTCGGACTTTATCGATATATGGTAACCAGCTTGGTTTTAATACACTGCATGATGTTTGTATATTTCTTGAAACAAAATATGCAAATAGTACTAGAATATTAAACAAAGATATTATTTTAATTGCTTTTTTATTACTTTCATACATACATACATACATACATACATACAACATACATACATAAACGGGTATATATGATTGATCATAGCTTAATACATAGATCATATATAGCTAAAATGTGGACTCAGAATACCGGACGGCAGTCGGATCGCAGTTTTTGTCCGGTTTTCTCAGAGTGCACTGTATATTGAAAGAGGTGTATTGGGAAAAACTATGAACAGTTGATTGCCATATATTAGTACTGGCTAGAAAATAAAAATGCTGATAAGTTTGGGGTCTACAGTACACGTGGGAGTCCTCGGATAGGTCAAGGTCAGATTTGGCTAACTCCATTTAACTCCGGGATATTTGAGGCTCGTGTGTATATATAGTTTGGTGTAAAATAACAAAAATAACAGTTTCCATGAGTTCGAGAGATTTACAAAATTATTCACAAGCATGGCGATCGGGCTCGTAGCATGACGGAAGCCTTAAAGCCCGGATTTAATAAAAAAAAATGTTTTCACGTAAACCTTTACATAAATAGAAGAATCAAAGAAAAAGGAAATTATTAAAACGAGAATAATACATTGCCCGACTGAAACATTTATCAATGTTCTTATAAACTTAAAGTCAATTTCTTCTTCGATTGCTTATACAAAAATTATACTCACTTGTCATCTGCAGGATTATTTTAAAAAGAAGGAAATATTAAATCATTTTATATTTATAAAAAGGTAAATAATCCTATAAATGCGCTTTACTTTAACAAACTACTGATTAATAATAACATTATTAAGGCAATACATCATATGTGCCCAATGTAATTTGGTGAATATTTTACATGTACATTCTATTAGACTTTCCCCTATGTTCTAGTGTATGTGTACTTTTACAATCTCCAGCGCAGGAGAAGTTTCATAATTTATTTAGTAATATTTTTTAAGAATAAAGTTCTTAAAGATTGTATTCTAATTATCTTATTAATAAATATTAATATCAATAAATAAGTTATGGAACATTTCCAGATACTTTTATAATACCCCTCATTTATTCAAAAAGATTTTTCCCGATGACGTCATGTACGATTCAAACGCAACTTTCTTACGAAAAAATATTTTCTTTCAATAAAATATCTACTTGATATTTAATTAATAATATATTCACTAACCTGTTCCATTTGTCATTTGATTTATATATTTAATCATTTTCCCCAGTATTTTGGGGTATATTTTAAAGAAATTTCTATAAAGTTACCGTGTTTTATTTTGATAGACTTTCTACTTGATAAAACTTATAACCTTCAGGGTATTTTGTGTAATATTTAATATGAAGTATATTGAATTATATATTCGCCTGTGATCTTATTTATAGTTCAAACTCGTATTTATTTCTAACCTCTGGGCGACAATGACGGGACCTTGCCACGTGGTTCTAAAATATATAATGAAATTTAAATTATACGTCTGCATGATCTAATTTCATTTCTGAAACCTTATTTACTGATAATTTTAAGAGTCATATCGATAAGCGAGTCAAATGACATAAATACTGATTCGTATGCAAAACATTGCGATGGAATGTTTCATATTATTATAAATTATCGTATAATTTCCCTGAACTTGAAGCTGCAGTTTTATATTAATAACAACTCCCTAATGACGATCGGTGCACTGCACATTAGTTGTCTTAAAGATAATCAGTGTCCAAATATCCCGGTGAGTTTGAATTTAGTAGTTGTTTTTTGTTTGTTTTGTTTTTTTGTGGGGTTTTTTCAGATGCATTTTGCAAAACCTGGGGAAATACACTTTAAGGAATACGTCTTGTGTGCTACAGAGAAATGTTCTCCTTTTGTATTGCACTTTGATACATGAAGTAGAAGCAGAAGAAAATAAAGCACAAGTTGTACAATATGTTCTTTTTTTATCATTTGTTATTAGTTCATATATTTTATTGATATCATTATTATTTATTTATCAGAATTAAATTATTCATCATCATCATCCTATTGCTGTTGATTTCGACGTGTGAGGAGTTGTTTTTTTTTTTTTTTTTTTTTTTGTGTGTGTGTGTGAGGGGGGGGGGGGGGGAATCGGAATTCTGCCACAAATAGTCGTCGGAACCAAGGTATATATTCTACATATACCGTGAGATTTTCAACAGGCAAAACTTCGTTTTCATGAATATTAATCAGCTACTTGCTGATACTAGCCAATGAAAGTATATATCGCGAAGTATTTTGAATACTCTTCATTGAAGTTACAAAACAAAAGTGACTTTCAAATCAGAACAACTATATGTAACGCGCCGTTTCATTGGTCAAGTGATCCTAGCTGTGTCCGCAATGGATCCAATGAAATGCTTTATTCATAATTCATTAATACGACGTTTTGCTAATCAAAAAGCTCACAGTCGATTAAAAAGTAAAGCGTATTGAGTGAAAGTGGGTTCCGACGATGTCCACAAATATTATCACAAAGTTATTGTCCGTAACATCGAGAGGGGTTTAATAAAAGCAGTGAAAAATGTTTCACAACCGATATCGCTGTGAGACTGGTCAGACCGGGTGAGTGATGTCCCTTGTTACAGATATATACTTTGAATTTCAAGATTACCAGTAATATTGCGGATTTCCGAGAAGCTTTTTCTCGAGAACAACCCCGTCCTGTCTCCGCCACGCATCACACGAAATGCCTAATTAATGAGTTATTCTAATCAAATAACCAACGGTCGGTTAAAAAGCACAGCGTATTGTGGGAATGTGGGTTCCGACGATGAGCCTCTCATTCACCGAGCATTTCGTTTTCCCTCGTCTGCTCGCATTTTTTCTGTACCTTCTTACGTGGCAATAAAATGACAACGCCATGTGTGTGTTTTTTTTTTTAAATGGCTGTCTTGAAGCAACACTGCGACTGCTTAGTAATTTGATCAAATAAAACAAATGAGATATATAGATGAACCGTTAAGAGAGAAAAACAACAGTACCTTTAATATCATAATTCGATCCGTTCGATCTGACAATATCTATATGATATAATATAAAAAATAATATATTTTTGATATTAAAGGCCAATTTAGTGAATAAATATGTAAAAACATATTCTTATTTAACTGTAACGATGTCATATTGTACATTTATATAATTTAATAACATAACCGTATATTGAAGCGGACCACACATTATTCCGGACAATAACTGGTCATAACATTTACAAGAAACCATTCTGCTTCAGTGGAAAATGAGGCCAGACATTGAAATTGCCTGATCATTTAAACTAGCCCTGTTTTTAAGTCGGCAAATAATATAACTTTATGTTTAAACTTCCCCCTTTTTACGTCGATTGGGATACATCGAGATACGATTTTCCGAGATACGATTATCTAGTACCTATTTAACTAGAGTTGCAGGAAAACGTTTTTTTAACGTCAAATGACCTTTGCCTCTACCGATTACAACCGTGCTACAGTTAACAATCGCTATGTTTCGAACATGTAAAATGAAACTATGCTTAAGGCTTGTTTCGCTGTTTGTATTTTTCACATTTCCTTTTCAAATAAATTACTTAAGTACCGGTATGTTTCACAGAATTTAAACTATATTTTCTTGTTTAGCATAAGACCGTTACCATAGAAACAGCTCAGTAGCTCCATAATTTTTTTTTAAAAAAATTTAAAAAAATTTTTTTTTTTCCAAAAATTATATGGGTTTTATTCATTTCTGTAAAAATTAAGAACATAAGGATATTTAAACCATTTATTTAGATAAACTGAACTATCATGAATTAACTGTTAGTATGTTGGTCTTCTATTTGTAGACCTTTTGCCTCTTTTCTTCTTTTTAACAAGATATGCATATTTAGCTATTTATAAAAAACGGTTACCATATAACAACAACAACAA
>CM037784.1:67983906-68033906 GCA_021229015.1 Solen grandis
TCCTGGGTTGGATCAGTACTTTGTGAAAAGGTCAAGAAAAATATGACTCCCAATGGAGATCAAACTCACAACCATTTGATCCTTGGACAATGAACACTATCACTGGAATATGGTTCTCCAGACTTAATGTTACATTTTGAAAAACCTATGATTTTGATTTACTGGCACATATAGCACAATAGCCTGCATTCTAGCTCCTAACAGATAATAAATCTAAAATACAAACATGACATTTACGCTAAGAAGGTGTTTATTGTTTAATAGGCAACACAACATTTTCACAACCTTTATTTTATAAGATCATTAATCAACATAACGAAAGAAAAATATTTCTTATCTCTTTCAACATAGATAGCTTGATGAAGATATTTGTTAATCTTACAAAAAATAGTTTAAACTTTATTATTTTAGCATTGATTGGGAAACAAGTTCTTACAACTTATACTAATCCCTCTCAATGGCTCCTGGTTTGGACCAGTACTTTGTGCCTAGGAGGACATGTAAAATCCTTGCCTCCAACAGGATTCAAACCCACACCCTTCAGATCCACAGTTGGGTTTGTTACCATTGGACTCATTGCCCGTTAAACTTTCAGTTTCTAGTAGTTTACCCCAGAAATTCTCTCACATACACAGAGACCTACAATCACATCATTGTATATACCCTGTAGTGTTTGTTTTCTAATCTGCCCTGTGTCTCAAGAGAAAATGTATCACAATATCCAAATGACACTAATTTCATATAAATTTGGAAAATCATCCACAAACATATGAATAAAAAACATACTGGAACACATTTGCACCAAAGTCATCTTTGGTTTCAACTAGAACTATCACTAATAATTTACACCCCCACTTACCGCTTTGACACAGAAAAAGGGCTATTATTCTTACAAATTCCTTGACACATTTATCTACACTTGTCTGCTGATTGGTTGTATCATAATAAATCATTATTCCAACAAGAGTGCCAGTGATGCCACAATATACGCCGCCACAAAATATAAAGACCAAGAGGGGTCTTTTAATTATTGCTTTTAACATTTCCGTAAGCATAACCTCATAATGAAGTCTGTAAGACCAATTATTTAGCTGAACAGAGATAGAACCCTAAAATGCTTCCAATATGACAGTAGGTCAAATAGCAGTATCAATTTGAATCCTTTTTTCTTTTTCCCCATAACTCTTGCAAAAATCACTGTACCAGAAAATCCTTGCCTTATGCACTTTTACCTGTTTAGAAATTGTTGTGTTTTAAGAGACCACGTTTAGAAAGGCATAACTATTGCAAATATTGATGACATCAAAGCCCCTGCTTTGTGCATATCTACCCAGTATGTAATGACATTGCCAAGTTTGAAAAGATTAGGTCAGAAACATACAAGAATTGCATTCCCAAAGCTGAAATATCAATCAGCTAAAAGACTAAGTTTCAGGGACACAAATCTTGCAAAAATTAATGTACCGGAAATCACACTTCATGCACATCTACCCATTATAGTAATGATAATTGACCAAGTTTTGAAAAGATTCATTCAGAAATGTAGGAGGAGTTGCGTTCACAAGGCTGCAATATCAATCAGCTACAGAGACTAAGTTTCAAGGTACACAATCTTGTAAAAATCAATGAACCATAAAATCGCCACTTCATGCACATTTACCCATTAAAGTAATGACATTGACTAAGTTATAAAAAGATTCATTCAGAAATGTAGGAGGAGTTGCGTTCACAAGGCTGCAATATCATTCAGCTACGAGACTAAGTTTCAAGGGACACAAACCTTGTAAAATCAATGAACGGAAAATCACCACTTCATGCACATCTACCATTATAGTAATGACATTGACCAGTTTTGAAAGATTCATTCAGAAATGTAGGAGGAGTTACGTCACAAGGCTGCAATATCAAACAGCTACAGAGACTAAGTTTCAAGGGACCAAATCATGTAAAATCAATGAACCATAAAATCACCACTTCATGCACATCTACCCATTATTGTAATGATATTGACCAAGTTTGAAAAGATTCATTCAGAAATGTAGGAGGAGTTGCATTCACAAGCTGCAATATCATTCAACTACAAGACTAAGTTTCAAGGGACACAATCATGTAAAATCAATGAACCGGAAAATCGCCACTTCATGCACATCTACCATTTAGTAATGACACTGACCAAGTTTTGAAAAGATTCATCAGAAATGTAGGAGGAGTTGCGTTCACAAGGCTGCAATATCATTCAGCTACAGAGACTAAGTTTCAAGGACATAAATCTTGTAAAATCAATGAACAGGAAAATCGCACTTCATGCACATCTCCCATTATGTATTGACATTGACCAAGTTTTGAAAAGATTCATTAAACGTAGGAGGAGTTGCGTTCACAAGATATGGACGTACGGACGTACGAACGTACGGACGGACAGACGGAGAAGATGACGCCAATATACGACCGCCTCCGGCGGTGTATAAAAATGACAGCATTATCAATGACAGTTTCAAATCTTTATGTAAAGTGAGTGTAGGGCAGGACTTAACAGGAAATGATGGGACAGGACGTGACAAGACAAGCATGATTCCTAAATAGTCCCCACTTTGTGAAGCCAGGGTGTAATAAATACTTCTTCATGACTTCCCAAACAACTATGTTTCTATGAAATTTTCAATACTGGAAACAGTTCAGTTATAACTGAACAATATGAATTTAACCACAACTTGTATGAATGTTCTGCAGCACAAATCTGTCTCTCATCTTATATTATTGTGTCAAACATATTAGACATGGCACAACAAGACATGCATTTTTTGTTTGTTTGTTTGTTCAAAATCACTTTTCTTTCATTTTAGTGTTCATTAGCAGGAGAAGGAATAACAAAGATAAATTATGAGTTATTTTCTTACAGTTTATAATTTATGGTAGAGGAAAATAAAATAACAATATCAGTAAGCCAAGCAAATTTAAGTGAGATTTGCCAAAATAAATCATTTCCTTCACACACACAGGGGCAAAATGGAAATAAATATAACTCAGTAAATAAACTTGAGCTTATAACAATGCTAATGGCAAACAGTAGCCCAAATTGAAAGGGAGCTGATAACAATGCCCAGGACAGGGCCTTGTGTGTGCCAGGCCTTAGGGCAAACTTATGTCCAGAAGGCCCAGTCGGTGTGGGTCCTTGTAGGCCCAGGAGTAGCAGTAATGGCTCATCAGTTGGTCCAGTAGTTCTCTCTCGTCTAGAAACTCGAGTCTTTCCACCCTGTAATACAGAGAGGGTTTATAGATCCCCCAAGGTACTGGTTTACCAATCAAATGCATCTAACATGAAATGATTGTTTTCATTTTTTACTGAAAATAGCTAACCAGACACCTCTCCATTTTGGCAAAAGTTTTATCTTAAGATTAAGTGGCAAAACCTACAAGAACATGTACAAATAAGCAATTGGCAGGTGACGTTACAATAAAAATATCGCAAGATTGTGTGTGTACACTGGTACTGTGGAGCCACCAGTATCATGGAGTTTGACTATATCGTTTGAAATGTAGAGGGTAGAATGCCATTTGTTCAAAATATAGAGGGGAATAAGAGTGCTTATTATTGCCAGATACGACTGTGCTCTTATATTTATTAATTCATGGGCTATACTCAAGAGTGTTTGTTCATTGGGTTTCAAATCCCATCAACAGTATGACTATGTCTATGTGAGACAGATAAAGTGCTGCAACAATGCAGTATATCGCCATAGACATGTGCCATGATACCACACCCAATCACATTATCCTGACACCATGCCAATCAGTCCAAAACAACCCTTATATGCTGAGTGCAACTCAAGGAAGCTAAATACCAGTACCATTATTTAAAACTTTGGTATGTTGTGGCTAGGGATTGAACCCATGACCTTGTGGTACAATTTTTTTTTTTTTACTCTAGAGTGACTGGGACTTTCTAGCTGGTTATTAATCTTTATATAGATATTGTGACAATTTATGTTTTGACTAAGTTTGGTAATGATTGGTTTACTTTTGTCAAAGTAAAACCAATGACACCAACAATTTTGCTTTTTTTTTTCATTAATTCGAAGGCTGCAACTATTAAGCAACTGGAACACTCTGGCTGGTTATCTGATATGGACAAGATGTATTGAGATATTGAGCCAATACACATTGTGACCATGTTTGTTAAAGATCAGGCTTGAATACAAAAAAATACTAGAATGTTTTAAATTCAAACTAATTTTTAAAGGTTTAAATAAATTATAACCTTAATAACTAACAATAAGAAATGAAACATTTGAGTATCTTTATTAGAGAAACAAGAGCTATAAAATTTGCCCTTAAGTATTTAAATTTTACTTAGCACTAAGAATTTTTGGTGGAATTTGACCCATTTCCCCTTTGTCAGGGTTAGAGAGCAGACAACCAGTAGATGCAGCCCACCCACTGCAGATGAGTCCAAAATATGGAGAAGTGATCCCTATGTGTCACCTCTGCTTACAGCAGGTGACACAAAAACCAGGTTTACCTTATATATTCCCCATCTACACAGAATGGTTGGTAGATTTAAACTTCTAATAGTAACTTATGGAAAAAAAAGCCTAAATACTCAATAATGCCACTTTAAGGGGGCATGTGAAATATAGATGAAAGCTGACCCCACCCACGTACCTCTGAACATCGTCTTGTGGCAGACTGGCAAGAACATGGCGCATCTCCATGGCATCTGCTCCCTCAAACCCCTGGGCCTTGTATCTGGGGAAACAATCCAAACAACAAGTCATACAAAAATGTACTGAGGCCTACACAAGTAACTTAAAAAACAACCAGAGGTTTCTTATGGGTTTCACATTCTTTTTAACCCTTTACCTCATGAATATTCATGAACAAATTTATGACTTGATGAAAATCCATTAACTGAACATTAAATGATATATAAAACAATATATAATTCTTTGCAATGCAGATTGTTTTTAATCTGAACTACAATATTGTATGAGCGAACAAATCTTAATCTGGGTCTGCTCGGTTTCCCAATTCATCAAAACATGTCTCTAAGTGGTAACATAAATCTCAATATAGTCATTACCAATTAGATGTATTTAATTGAATCATGAAAAACAACAATCTTAAAGTTTAAACAATTAAAAAAAAAGAAAAAAGGTTTGACTCTACACCCACCTCTCCATCTGTGTTTCCAGACTGGCACACGCTTCTACGTGGAGCATGCAGTCCCGCGCTCTCAGGTTGTCCAGCATCACCTGCCCAAACCTGTCCCCCATGTTTACCTGGGGTTACCATGAAAACAGAGACAGGTCATCAGTTACACCATTATTATTTATTATTATATAACAATAAAATATTCATCATTCAGACTGCATTAAAACAGGAGTATAAAACAAGAGGGCCATGATGGCCCTGAATCGCTCACCTGAGTACCATTGCTTCAACTGATGTCAAGGTTTTTAAACAGACAAGGATTCTGATATAACTTAATCTAAAACATTTTACCCCTGACAATACTACACACCAAATATCTAAGCAATGGGCCATATGGTTTCAGAGAAGACTTGGGCGCAGGGTCATTTATCACCGTAGGGCCAAGACTTTGAAAATCTTTGTAATGAACCATTAGATGCTACTACATACCAAAAATCTTAGCTCTAGGCCTTATTGATTCATAGAAGAAGATTTTTTAAGATTTTCCTATTTAACTCTATGTAAAACAAGTGACCCCTGGTGTGGGGTCATTTATCACCATTGGGCTATGATTTGTACAATCTTGGTAGTGGCCCATAAGATGATGCTACATACCAAATATCTAAGCTCTAGGCCATATGCATTCATGGAAGAAGATTTTTTAAGATTTTCCTATATAACTCTATGTAAAACAAGTGACCCCTGGTGAGGGGTCATTTATCACCATAGGGCTATGATTGGTACAATCTTGGTAGTGGCCCATAAGATGATGCAACATACCAAATATCTAAGCTCTAGGCCTTATGGATTCATAGAAGAAGATTTTTTAAGATTTTCCTATATAACTCTATGTAAAACAAGTGACCCCTGGTGCGGGGTCATTTATCACCATAGGGCTATGATTGGTACAATCTTGGTAGTGGCCCATAAGATGATGCAACATACCAAATATCTAAGCTCTAGGCCTTATGGATTCATAGAAGAAGATTTTTTAAGATTTTCCTATATAACTCTATGTAAAACAAGTGACCCCTGGTGCGGGGTCATTTATCACCATAGGGCTATGATTTGTACAATCTTGGTAGTGGCCCATAAGATGATGCTACATACCAAATATCAAAGCTCTAGGCCTTATGGATTCATAGAAGAAGATTTTTTAAGATTTTTCTACATAACTCTTTGTAAAACAAGTGACCCCTGGTGCGGGGTCATTTATCACCATAGGGCTATGATTTGTACAATCTTGGTAGTGGCCCATAAGATGATGCTACATACCAAATATCTAAGCTCTAGGCCTTGCAGTTTTGCAGAAGAAGATTTTCAAAGTTTGCATTTTTAAAATCTATTTTTAGCTCCTGTGACCTTATTATGCAATGGACCAGAACCATTTATACAACTTTAATAGAGCTTCATCCAAGGAACATTCCTGCAAAATATTTTTCAAATTGGCCAAGCCGTTTAGGAGGAGATGTTGTTTGAAGCAATTGTTGACGCCGGACGCACGCACGCACGGACGACGGACGCCGGACAAAAGGCGATCAGAAAAGCTCACCTTGAGCACGTTGTGCTCATGTGAGCTAAAAATGGGAGTGACATATGCTCAAATGGTCTGCCAGTATTTTCAAGTTTACAAGGCAGAAGACTAATATTAAACTTTATATTTCTGTAGAAATTCATTAAAATGATGAACATCAATTCAATGACATGATTACCAAGACTTCTGTACTAAGATCTATGAGGTTTTGCTGCAATTCCTTTAACATTTTGAAAGGAGCTGCAACTTCCATTTATTCAAATGTTATCAAACTTTAATTGTCAAAGTTCAAACGCCAATAACTCTACTATGGCTCTGCTACGGCTTACCGGACTTGTGTGAAAAATATGTAACTCACATCTACATTCTTTGGTGATATTATCTCTAAGGGTTTACTAAAATCCCTTTAAAACTAAGGAAAAACTTGCTAGATCACATTTTTTAAGACAGACAGTGTTATGATACATACCTTTGGACATATGAAAATAAACTTATTGAAAGTAATACAATCATGAATGTAACAGTGGTAACAAATTTAACAATGACATGCAGTGAAAATATCAAAATGAATTCACAATGAATTCTGAAAATATATGGAATAGGAGGGGAAATAGAGATCTAAGTTGATGTTAATTTTATAGATAAACACTGAGGAATTGTTTTCTACTGATACCTTTGGAAGGAAGAGACTTGATTTGATCATAGAAAAACCTGTTGAAGCGTGACGGAAAAAGTGTGACGGACAAAATAGTGACGAACAGATTGGTGACAGAAAAGTGATCCCTATTGTCACCTTTGCCTACAGCAGGTGACACAAAAAATCAATGTCCCAAACTTTACCTGCTCATAATTCACAAAAAACACAGACTGGAATTTATCCGTAATCCATTTCAGCAGTTCATCAGTTTTTGACTTCTCAATATACACAAGTACACACTCCGAGATAAACAAGGTGGGCACGGTGAAGTCAATACCACTCTCATGGAGCTTCTTTTCCAACTCCGACACATTCTTCAGGTTGGCCGCTATAAGGTGGTAATGGTTGGTGTGCAGATCGGAGGAGCTGAACTTAATCTCATCATCTGAAACACAGATAATGCAAGGAAGTCTCTGTTTGATCATATCTAATGTCAGCGTTGGATACCCATGGCTGCCTATTACATCTGTCAGCCATGGGACTTGACTTATAATATGAAAGCTAAACAAACATGGCGCAAAACCAAGGATCCGCAATGTTACAATGCTTCTGTACTGTACTGAAATGCTAGTTGCTTGCAAATTTCCATGTTATAATACCTTCACTTGTTATCTTCTCCAAAAGGACTTTAGACCGTCTGATATAGTGTATCTTTCTAGATGTGACGGCTGCAAAGTCCACTTCAATGTAGCTGGCTGGGGATATTCCCTCATCTTTCAAATTCCAGTACATGGTATCAAACCCAGCACCTAGACTCACAATCTGACAGGCACAGGATGTGATCTGAAGCATTTAAAAAAGCAAATTTGATCAAAATTCAAATGGTACACCAACATTTTCTTACAAAACATTGTTCATCTGTGTTAAAAAAAAAATCCATTCAATACTTTACAGTTTTGCGCCTCAGAAATAGTTATACCTTAGACAATAAAATAGTCATTGACACTATGTCAAAAAAGCAACAAAGTGACCCAGGAGTACCATTTGTTATAAATGCAACAGTCATTCATGATAAAACAATTTGACCTCATAATTTTATCTGCCAGTGGATTCTGAAAATGTGGTGCATGAAAGCATTCAAAAATGTCTTGAAAATCCACCTCCAGCAATACAGAGGAGCAATTTATTCTGTTTAAAACCTAGTAAAGGGATCTCTGATGTATCATGACATAGTCAGATTCAACATCCCAAAATTATCCAAATTATTAATCCCATCAATGAGCCGCTCGGCGCGACATGCTATTTTTGGTACTTGTCATGCTGTAGGGGATAGTGTAAAATCGAAAGTAGCACACTATCACAAATTATGGGTACACAAATGTGGATTACCAAATTATAAGAAAGCATCTACCAAATTACTTTGCTGACCTCAAGTCCAAAATATTGCAGAAATTTTGTGTTATTCATTGTTTAAAATAATGTCATTCTATAAAAGAGTTCCTGGTAAATGTACTTATTGTAAATCAGTTTACATAGTTTGTTTCTGCACTGTTACTTTGCTTTAATTCTGTAAACCCCTGCTAATGTGAACCAAAATGATAGGCTAAATTTATGGAAAATTATTCATCGATATTTATTATAACATGTTTTGACCTGATAACACTTGAGCACTATATAAATAAATATCATTTCTATGAAAATAGTATTTATAATTATTCGTACTTCAAGAAACTTCTTTAAGAGCACTTTCAACCCCTGGACTCTGGCATAATATCCAATACTGATTTCAGGTGCATGAATCTGCTTTCCTTTTGGAGTGAAAGATCCGATGTAAGGATCTATCCAATACCCTCGATCAACTGCAAAACGTTTACATTGAGAAGCGTCATCATTTGTAGCTCTAACACCTTCTTCGGATGTCATTTTACTGGCTAAAACGTTACAAATCTAATGACATTTTTCTCTTGTTTACATCTCGGTGATACGGTGTCAGGTTAGAACAGCATGTATCGTGATAATCTGTAACCGGTGTCTAGGTTAAATTGAATCTTCGGTTATATTTCTTCATTTTCAGGGAATAAAAGACATTTCTTGAAAAAGAGAAATAAAAGTGGATCATTATTATTTAGTAAGGACGTCTGATTAAAGTATATTCTGTTTTAAAGTTGACATTCAGTAAAAAAAACATTTCCAGGATATTATGAAATGACCTGCATGTAAACAATTGTTTGCTCAGTAGGCTTCTTGACCCAGTTACCGGTGGTCTTAATGTAAACAAGACCTGTGAAGTTAAAATTGCATTTTGCATTTGCTTACCTGGTTGCATTCAACTGATTTATATTTCATTAACAGCATCCACCAGTTCAAACATCCGAAACGGTCTGAACAACAACTCTCATCTAAGATTACTTAATTTCTCAGGGACAGGATTTGTGCAGCCTCACAAAGACTTCAATCATTGCTTCAGTACATCTTCTTTTCCAATAATCTGGTTTAATAGAACTCCCTCTTTTCTGACTTTACATAAATCTGACTTTGCATATATTGACATGAATAACAAGAACAACATACATGTATGTCAGTGTCTTGTGTCAGGGAAGGACTCTCCGTTTGGTTAACATAGTTGGTAAAGTGTCATGCTAGTGTTCTGGCAGTTATAGGTCCAAGCCCTGCAGTTAACCCACATCACCACAATACTTATATTTCAAAAGTTCTGGCTATTAGATCATGATTTAATTGACCAGTGATAAAAATTAGTACAAGCCCACAAGTCTGAAACTGATAAACTGCTCTTTTTTCAAATTTATAAAACATTTTATTATCTACAATTGTTCAGCTCCTGAAAAGTGTTTACATCAAAGAAGAACAGAATAAACAGACCTGATTTTGTCAAATTTTCAAGAACTGTACATCCAATGAACAAGAATATATGGCTTTGTTTAACTGTAATCTTGAAAGTTGATATCTGTCTGCACAAGTTTCTCTTCATGTGACCATTACTTAAATAGCTTACACTGCCCATAGCATTTGTCCAAGGATTCAAGACCTACGTAGATATAAGCATATCCAACAAATTCTAAGTAACCCTGTTTTTGTGTCACCTGCTGTAAGCAGAGGTGATATATATGGATCACTTTTCAGTCCTCTGTCTGTCTGTCCATCCGCAGAGCCAGATTGAAGTAAGGGGCCATCTGACAATAAACAGAACAAAATAGAACAAAATACTTCATTCCATAACAATAAAATTAAATAATTAAAGGGGCCCATGATGCCCTTTTAAAAAAAACCCAAAAAACCCCTTACTCCATATCCGGCCACACAATCTGTCTGTCTTTCAAACTTTTTTCATCACACTTCACCAGGTAACACATGTTCCAAATTTTTTCAGAAAAAAAAAAAAAGTTAAGAAAAATAAAAAAAAATTTGCTGACATTCAGAGATGCAGAAACATTTTTTTCCTAAGTACAATGTAACTTCTGAGATATGAATGACTACAGGACCTGCCTAGTAGTTTCGATTTTGGAATTTAGAAATTGAATGATCTTGACCAGTGTAAATGTTAAACCTATGGTAGTGAATACAGCCATTATTTTATATGCATAACAAGAATAAATAAGAACATTTATCAATTTATTAATTCAAGTTCCAAAAAGTTACTGAAGTGTTGCAAATTTTCAAAAACTAAGACACTGTCTAATGTTGGATTTACTATCTTTGACACTTTTTGCACTTTCTGGACTTTGGAAGTAAAATTGCACTGATTAAACCCAAACTTTACAAAGATATTTTCCTGGTATTAGAAAGTATTCAGAGGAATGATTTACTTATAGAAAACATAAGGAGAACTTTCAGGATCCAGCATATTTTTTTCGTATTTTGGAAGATTCCAGATTTTAGAAGGTCTGGAATGCTGAAGTTACTAATTTAATTATATCTTATAATGCTTATTGATTGTACATTTGCAGGTAGGTTGTGGTAGAGGAGAACTATGGGAGTTCAAGGCCTCTGGCAGCTGATAAGCTCAACTGGGCGGCCAGTGCCCCTAGAGTCTCTTGAAGGAAAAATATTGGCTGTTGGTGGGTAGTTTTTCTGCTGTATCAAAGTGTAATATGAAACTTGAGATATCAGTATGTTGATAAGCAGTACTACATGAAATGGTGTAAGTGACGGTATACTAATGATGTATATTTTCGGATAAATTCTGATATTCCTTTTACGATGTAGAAATCGTGCTGGTATACTAATGATGTATATTTTCGGATAAATTCTGATATTCCTTTTACAATGTAGAAATCGTGCTGAAATTGAGTTACTTCTTTTATACAAGACATCCATGTTTCTACTGGGAATGTGATCAATAATTACCTGTATGCCATTATTATACTGTCAAGGGTGTAGGATTTCACTTGCCAGTTTGTCATGGTGGGTGAACATTAGTGCAAGCAAAAATTCAGAACATTTCTTTGTATTTTTCTTGTATTTTACTCTTATCAAATTTTGGAATTGCAAGTAATAATTTTAGGAATTTTACAACTCTGATTCTTATGAATATTAAATTAACCAGAAAGCTACTTGACAGGCTGAGCTGGTTAATATATGTGGTATAGGTTAATTAGCAATTTCTTTGATGACAGTACTGGTTTGAATACTCAGAACATTTGCAAGCAACTAGCAGTACAGAACAGTACAGAAGCATTGTAACACAGCATTTTGGGTTTCAAACCTAGACATATAATTCTATTACAAAATTTCATTTTGGAGATCTTTGGTTTTGCGCTATGTTTGTTAGGCATTCATATTATCTGAACAGAATCAAGTTGAGATACTGAAAATCAGGGAAATGAAAAGTCATAAAGGTGCCATGGTCTATCCGTGGTGGTTTGCATGCACAGAACCTTAGCTGCAAAACCTGTTTGGGGAACAAGAATCTTTCATGACCACCCAGGTGCTGCACAAAGTACTCGCCCAACTTAGGAATCATTATATTATTTAGAGATAAGTATAGTTTTTAAGACTTTGTTTCCGATTTGGCAAAAAAAAAATGTTGTTCAAGTGGTATGACCATGTCTGTTGTAACCAACCAAAGTTACCATCCAGAGGGCTTTGTCTGTTTTATTTTCCCAGATGTGAGTGTGTGGCTCCACCAACTGTCCAAGGGGATGAGGGATGCTGCAGGAAACCCGGTGACGAATGCCCACCTACAAGGCCTCTTCACACGGATCTGCAAGCTTCTACACTACAGGATCAAGCCCGTATTTGTGTTTGATGGAGGGGTCCCAACATTGAAGAAGCAGACTCTGGTAGGAGGATTAGGGATATTGCAAGGGCTGTTTAACACTTTACCTCATTTTGGTGCATATTGACACATTGGCGAACAGAGTAGACCTAGATCAGACAGCTTATTTCATAAAAGGCTGGAAATGATATTGAGTAATCAGTCCTTTTTCTTTGTAAATATGATAAACTAAGTCTGAAGAATATTAATTGAACTATAAAAATCTTATTTATATCTTTAACCCACATTTATTTATACCTCTAACCCACATGGAATACAGTTACTTTCATTGTTCTCGTGTACATTAAAACTTTGATCAGTTTTAAAGACATCCTCTGTCTGATCAGGGTTTCCTTTTTAGCTCACCTGAGCACATGTGCTCAGGATGAGCTTTTAGGATCGATGAATGTCCGTCGTCCGTCCGTCCGTTGTCCGTCGTCCACAATTTTTCGTTTGCACTCTAGCATCTTCATTTTATGAGCAATTATCTTCAAACTTTAAAACAATGTTTATAACCATAAAATCTCGGCCAAGTTCGATTATGGCTGATATCGGAACATTAGGTCAGGAGTTATGCCCCTTTTAAAATTAAAAAAAGCCAGATTTCACATTGTTTGCACTCTAGCATCTTCATTTCATGAGCAATTATCTTCAAACTTTATATCAATATTTATAACCATAAAATCACAGCCAAGTTCGATTATGGCTGATATCGTACCATTAGGTCAGGAGTAATGCCCCTTTAAATATTCAAAAAAATGCCATATTTCAAGTTGTTTACACTCTAGCATCTTCATCTTTTGAGCAATCCTCTTCAAACTTTATGGCAATGCTTATGACCATAAGGTCTCGATTGAGTTCGATTATGACTGAGATTCATCAATTAGGTCAGGAGTTATGCCCCTTTTAATATTCAAAAAATGCCATATATCACTTTGTTTACACTCTAGTATCTTCATCTTTTGAGCAATCATCTTCAAACTTTATGGCAATGCTTATGACCATAATGTCTCGATTGAGTTAGATTATGACTGAGATCAGTTGATTAGGTCAGAAGTTATGCCCCTTTTAATATTAAAAAAATGCCAGAAATCACTTTATTTACACTCTAGCATCTACATCTTTTGAGCAATCATCTTCAAACTTAATGACAATGCTTATGACCATAAAGTCTCGATTGAGTTCGATTATGGCTGAGATCCGTCAATTAGGTCAGGAGTTATGCCCCTTTTAATATAAAAAAAGCCATATTTCACGTTGTTTATTCTCTACCAACTTCATTTTTTTAACAATCATTTTTAAACTTTAAGACAATGTTTATGCCCATAATCTCACAATCGGGTTCAATTATAACTGATATTGACTTGTAAATTTAGGAGTTATGCCCATTTCACCATAAAAAAAAGCCAGATTTCACTTTTACACTCAAGCATCTTTATTTCTTAAGCAATCATCTTTCTCAGGTGAGCGACCAAGGGCCATCTTGGCCCTCTTGTTTACTTTGTTTTGTAAAACATCAGATCTGTGTTACACAGCATTAAGTTATAAAAGTTTGTTATTGTCTAAATGGTTCACTTTTGATGATAAGATTTAATTGGAGAAATTCATCTGTATATTTCAGTTTTCAAAGACTAATTAATAAAATCTAAAAGACTTAAAAAATGGATGAATTAAAGTTCAGTATCGTAGACATTTTCTTCAATATCAGGCATCCCGAAGAAATAAGAGAGAAGACGCGGAGAGGTCGAGTAGTGCTGCCACCCAGAAGATTCTGACCAACTGGATCCGCACCCAGGCCCTGAAGGAGGCAGCTGGTATAGCAGGCCTGCCAGACGCACCTCCAACACTGAAGAGTTCAGGGAAGGGGACTAAAGAAGCAATGTTTGAGTTACTTCCCCTGCCAGAATCTTCACAATCGTATGTGATTCACTCAAATTTTTGTATTGATGGTGAATTGTGCAGAGTTTCAGTGCTCAGTACAAAACTATGGTAACCTTGCATATGAATAAGGAAGCAGTTACAATAGTTTTGCACAAATCCCTCAAATAACAAAGTCTGATTATGATTTTGTCACATATTTTTGTTGGCTCATCATCATATATCAAAGGGGGAATCGGACAGCATACAAACATCAGACGTTTTTACAGAAGTATTATTTTTCTCTTTATTTGCAAAATAGCAAATTTGCCAAATTTGGCCTGCCAATATATTTGACTGTACATTTAAGAAGTATAAGATCACTGTTTTTATCATTCTAGGTTTCTTAACCAAGAGGTACAGCGGGACGATGATGTTGTTGAGCAGCAAGAGATTCATCAGATGATTGAGGTAAGCAGTTGCCATGGTAACCATTGAGAAATAAAAGATACAAGTTATAATTGAAAAATTCCATCTAGATTTATAATTGAACTCAAAGGCTGCCATAATTCAGTGGTAACTTATATGACTTATATGACTGTGGATGTAAAGGTTGAGGGTTCAAAGACCATTGGAATATAAAAATTTCATGATGTTCCTAGTCACAAATACTGGTCCAATCGATGAACTTGAAGAAGGATTGGTATTAATGTTGTAAGAACCTGTTTTTCAATTTATGTATGAAGAAGTAAATTCAAGCTCCAGAATGATACAGTCATGATATAACATGGCTGTTAATGTGAAAACCAAATTTGACTTTAAATGCAATGACCAAAAAAAAAAAAACTTTTGTCTGAACTATAGTTATGATAAAAAAAAATGATATTTTCTTTAAAAAATAATAATCTATAAGGGGAATTGTATATTTATAAGTTTAGTTTTACATCTCAACAACATTATTAAGTAATTTGGAGACAATGGCTACTTGCTGCCTCAGTGCATGATTATGTGGCATAGTCTAACACCCAAAAATCACATTAATTTTACACTGGGCCAACCAGTCCTGGAAGTATCCTTATATGCTGAGAACCATGCTGGGAGCTACCAGTATCATTTTCAACAGCTTTAGTATGTCAAGGCTGTGAATCAGTCCCACCACATCCGCTCCCAAGATGGATTTTCTAACCTCTCAGCCACTAGGGGCAGTCTTATGTATCATTGTATAATTAACGTGTAACTTCACATAGACGTATTTTGATGCACTGGTAAACAAAGAAGTTCCAGTCTGCTCTCCACTGTTTGCTCATACAAAATTCTGACTCAGATTCTTCTTAGGAAAATCCATCTTTTCACATACCATTTAAAGTTCATTCTTCAAATCATCAGTTTGTACATGAATATTATGAGGTAAAGGGTTAAACGGAAAGATGTGCTAAAATACTAAGTTAAAAAACTCATCAGTAAAAAGAAACACAAGACTCTGGTGTATTTGTCTTAACCCTTTCCCTCATATAGACTCATTTTGACGCACTCAATAGGTACCACATAAAGCCTGATCTGCAGAAAACCACAGTTAAACCTTACCAAATTTAATTACAAAATCCTCATTTCCAGACCACTGAGGAGCAGCGAACAGCATAAAACCTGATCAGCCTGCGAGTTACTCGCAGGCTGATCTGGTTTTATGCTGTTCGCATAGGTCTTTTCATGGTTTTCCTCTATGAGGGAAAGGGTTAACACGGAGTTTTGCTATGTCCAGGATGAGTATGACGATGTTGACAATATTGACGTTGACTCTGCCGACTTCATCGCCCTTCAGCCAGAAATCCAACATGAGATCATCATGGACATGAAGGAAAGGAAGAAGAACTTCAAGAAGAGCTCCAGGATCTCCGACCTTCCCGAAGTTGGTTTCTGTTTTTGTTAGATTTAAGTTAATGATTCAGTAACTTTTCACTCAAATTTTCATCAGTTGTGAAGTTATGTGGTGTAATTAAAATACTTGGATATGTGAAATGGTATTAAAATCCTTGCATAATATATTATCTTGACACTGGGGTAGTCAGTAGTTGAATTACCCTTATATACTGGTCAAGGAATTGCAGGAACACAGGCTAAAAGTACTGGTACAACCCAGGAACTGTCGAGTGGAATAAGACTTGATAAGATCTTGTTTCTCAATTGACATAAATGTATCTAGTAGATAACTTCACAAGTAAAATTTATAACCATTTGCACAATTACATTTCAGGATGCTCAGGATTTTTCAAGTTTTCAAATGCTGAAGCTGTTAAAACACAACAAGCTGAACACTAGACTGGATTCTGTTCGAAAAGAAATCAACACACGGCAAGTCCGTAACCTTGGAAAGTTTTACGGAGAGGATTATGACGATGCTGTTATTCAGTCTCGGCGACTTGCCTCTGATGATACTTCCAGATTTATCTATATCTCGGGGATCAAAAAGTCTCTTCAAAAGAAGAAGAAAGAAGAGGAAAGGCGGAAATTGGAAACACAACTATCTGTGATAAGTGAAGATTCAGGAACAGTTGATGAACTGTTAGAGGACAGTGATAATGATGAAATACCTGGTAAAACTGGTAAACAACATAGACTAACTGGTGATGGTATTATTAAAGATGCAGGGCCAAATGCAAATGGGAAAGACAGGGAGTTTAGAATAGATAATAAAGATTCTAAAGACGAAGATGAAGATTTTGTAAAACCTGTATATAGACCTGTGATAGAGATAGATTCTGATTCAGATTCTGAAAGTGACGAGGATACAGATAGGATGATCGTTGATAATGAAACTGATGCTGTTCAAGACAATGACCATGCATATCTTGAAGATGACAGTGAGTTTCATGTTAGTACTGATTTACAAACTAATAGAGACTTACAGATAGCTATTTTGAAATCCATAAAGGAACAGAAAGGTGTAGCCAATGAAAGTGGCGTCAGTGAAAATCTTAAGAAAGCACAGGAGATGATTGATTTGACAGATGATCATAATGTACCTAGTTCTGGTCCTGCAGGTCAAGTTGGAAAAGAATTTAGTGTAAATGTGAGTAATATCAGACGGTCAAAAAGGACAAAAGAAAATTCATCAAATTTGATTAAGGATAGTAGTATATTTAAAAGAAGTGTTTCGAATAAATCGGATATGGAAGAAAAAGAGAAAGCTACTGAACAGGACGTCTCTGAGCCAGTTGTTACTGTTGGTAAAAAGGTGAGAGGGAAAGATAAACCTAAGGATATAGAAAGAGAAACGGCCTTTAATGACCATGGAAAAATGGTTTGTAATGTAGAAAAGAGCGTTAGTGAGGAGAAAAGAGCTGTAAATGAATGTATAGGAAGACATAAACAGAATTCTTTACGGAAAAGGAAAGGAATGCATAAGGAGGAAGAGGATGAAAAGGATGACTCTGGTGGTGTTAATGAGAAGGAGATGACATTGTAAAGAGGAGAAGGATTGGTTCTGAAGAGTTAGAGGATAGCCAGAGTGGCAACACGGATAGTGGTGTTAAAGTGCTAGAGAGGTTTAAGAAGGCTGGAAACTCAAGAGGGAACAGTGAAACACTGCCAGATGAGCAAGACAGCAGTGGCTCTTCAGATGAAGGTAGGTGAAGACCTTGTAGTGAGGTCACAAAATGGACACAGTGATTTTTTTTTACAATTTTTGATGCACAAATCCTTGGACTCACTAGTCTAAATATATGAATCCCAATTCAGAGAGTATGCATCCTACTTTAATTTCAGTAGCATTTCCCATATATTTTATGCAGTCAGTGGATGCACTAAAATAAAAGTATTATATCCACAGCAAAAACATTTGCACCCAGAATGCAGCATGCAGAAGTAATAAATCACTGTGAACATACAGGTTTTTGGTGATATTCTATGCAGTTTCATTAGTGCCACAATCTTTTGCATCTTAAGTTTAAGACTCACATAAGAATCAAAAGCAACCATCAATAAATGCCTCAAAATGGAGTGGTACACTTCTGGCATATCGTGACAGCCCTAGTACTTTGTATAGCTTGACAGCAATAACCAATGTTGAAATGATCTACAAAGTACAGGTTCATATCTGCTGGCATGTGACTGCAACTCTAAAGTAATTTCAGATGGAACTCATGTTGACATTAATATTGTGCTAAGTTTGATGCTCAATAGGTACTTGGCAATTTAATTTAACAATTTAACTTGTCTATCATATATTGACACATATCATGCAATACATAACTGTGTTCTTTGTCTATATGTGTCTATCTATAAAACACTGGGTGTTTGGATTTACATTAGAAGTTTATTAGTAAAGTTTTGAAATAATAATTTGATAGTTTTCCTTGTCAATATGAGTAAGGAAGGTAAATATTTTAAAATCATTGATAATACAGTTTGATATGGATCTCTTGTTGTCACAATAAAGTAACATTTGGCAAAGAATTGCTTTTTGCATGAAATGTCTTTGAACTCTTTTGATTGATTATCACCTCTAAATATATTATGAAATCTGCAAAGACTTCTCCTATGCGGAAGCCAAGGACAATTTACATATACCCTTGTAGTCTTTTGTTAACTGCCCATCTGTTTGACCTTGCGTTCATATGTTTCAGAGGCTTTTATTGAAGTAACAGTGGACCCAAAAGCAGCAAAACCTGATGATCTTTTCCCAGCTAGCATCTTCCAGATAGGTTCAGAGGGGAATGAAACAAAGAAGGTATGAGGAATCAAGAAATATGTTTCTCAAGAACTGAACAAAGATCAAACTTGTTAAATTATTTCTTTTACACCATCTGGGAAAGCAAGTTTTTATAACTACCTAATAGACATGGTAGCATTGTTGTAAGGTGCTTCGCTTCTCACTAATGCTTCCCCGGTTTGATTCCTGGTCATGTACGTGAGAGGCTACAGTGGTTGCCCATTCAGACAAGTGAGTTTTCTCTGGGCTCTTAGGTTTCCTCCCACAATAATGACCACATACGCTGCCACCAGAGCCATCGAGAGTAATTAATATATGTTGTGAGAACTTGTTTCATAATCGATGTTAAATGAATAAAGTATAAACTTTAAATTTTAAACAGTTTCTGGGTTGAACCAGTATGCTGAAACCTTGGTAGTTAGTAAGCTCCAGACACTACAGCATCCAGACAAATCTATTGGAATGGATATCCACAAATGCTTCGGTTGAACTGGTACATATACTTTGCCCATGGAAATGTCATGAGAAATTCTTGTCTTTAGTATATTTATAACAACATAAGTGTATTTATGTTTCAGGATGTATAAATCTATTGAATATTAAAATGTAAACAAGACCTGAAGTTATTGGATGGCCAATTTGCCCAGCATGTAATATTAGCATTTTGTTTCTGTTTATGAAAATCAAATTTCCTGTGATATTAACGATATATTTTTTTAAATCACTTAATCATAAACAGTATTGTACTGCCCATGTACTATATAATGGGATTTTTTTAGAAATAATTTGTCATACATTTATTTATGACTAAATTGCAGGATATCCAAAAAACCAAGTTCACAGAAGCCAAGGTACGACTTTCGGCTGAAGAAGACATGGCCTCTGATCTTTCAGACAACGATCTTGTCATCTCTGACACAGAACATGAACCTGTAGATACTGTGAAAGAAACTGATGTTCGATTTGATATTGAACACAAACTTCCTAATTTAGATAATGATCTCAAAAATGCAGAAACTGAGCCAAAAGACTCAGAATCTGAAGCTGCTGATACAGATGGATCTGAAAAACCTGAAGAAGTTGACAATATGATAGCACAGGATGAAGATGCCACTCCTGAAATAGAAAGGGATACCTTTGCTCATCAGGAAGAGCTGTCCAATTCATCAGGTTTTCCTGATGTTCTGGAAGGGACAGAAGTAGTGGATAGTGCTAAAGTTCCAGATGTTGTGGAGGATGCCAAGTCTCCAGAATGTCCTAAAGTTCCAGACCTTGTGAAGGCCTATGAGAGTCTGACAGAGGTAAGATATACAGGCTTCATTTAAACAACCTATATGCACTAATGATGTAACTACATTCTCACCAAACAAGACAATATGTACATACATGTATCATAAAACTTGTTTATGTTTGTTAATCACTATTTCATGGATAGTACATAATTACTGAAAAGAAAGAAAAAAGAGATGACAAAAATGTAATATTAACCCTTTATCTCATGAATGTACAAACTTATTACCTGATAATTATTCATTCACTGAACTTTAGCATTTGGAAAATGTAACCTTCTTAGGCTATAAGTAAATGTCCCTCAGACCATGTTAAATAGTGAGAACACTGCATTTTATGTGTACTGCTATGCATGTTTTTTGAGAACAATGTTACTCATGTAAGAATGGTACTCCTGTCTTTTAGCAATCTATAAAAGGTATGCGAGAGAACCTAGTGTCAGAGTCGCGGGCCCTGCAGCAAGAGAGGGGGCGCCAGGAGCGGCTGGCCATGTCCATTACTGAACAGATGAACACCGAGGCACAGGTAGGGTTCTTGATTCTCTCAGAGTTTTAAAATAGATCTAAAGCAGGATTCTCAATATTGAGATTTTCAGTCTATTACCATACCATCATCAATTAAGTATGCAAGGAGAATTCCAAATAGTTCTCACTTTGTGGCATCTCTGATATCAGGGTGTTTCTTTATATATTTTCATTTAAGAAAATTTAAAGTCTCAGATGCATTTCTTGAATTATATATGACCCGTACAAAAGGACCATTACTTTTGCAGTTCACTTAAGCCATATATTCCTCTTTTGTATATGATGTTTATCCATAGTAGTCCTCTATAGCAAGGTTTGTCTCCTCTACAGGAGCTGCTGCAACTGTTTGGTATCCCCTGGGTAGTGAGCCCCACTGAGGCTGAGGCCCAGTGTGCCCAGCTGGAGAGGGCAGGGCTTGTGCAGGGAACCATCACAGAAGATAGCGACATCTGGCTCTTTGGCGGCACTTGTGTTTTCAAGAACTTTTTCAACCAGCAGAAACATGTGGAATGCTTCAAGTAGGTTTGCCAGCAGTCTGAATGGTCAGGTTTTCAGTCTAGACTGTTTTAAAATTTAATATACAATGAATATATTGTTGTTAAACTGATACATTGTTTTGTTTACAGGTTGTTAATTAGAATTTGCAGTATGAAGAAGAATAGCATCATAAAGTTCTTGATTGTGTACCTCAGAATGATTGTGGTTTGTAACTATGGTAATGACTGTTAGGGGGTAATTTAACGTGCAATTTTGTTATTTTTGTAGTTTCTGAAAACATTGCAGCAAAAGTAATCATAACAGAAAATGATATCTATATGTTTAATTTCCTCTATTAAGGAATTTCTAAACACCAGAAATTAATGGTTTTATTTACAAAATAAAAACTACTGATCCCTGTGGCAATGTGGTTAGACTGTCCGGCCTTGAATCAAGAGGTCATGAGTTTGATGCCTGGCCCCAACAAACAAAAGTAAAAAAAAATGTATTTTGTATAGCTCCCTTGTTGGTGCTTAGCATCTAAGGGTAGTTCCAGGACTGGTTGGCCCAGTGTCAGGATAATGTAACTGGTTGTGGTATCATCCCACTAGTCTGCAGCATGATACTGCAATATGACTAGGTGTGGTATCATGCCACATATCTACGTCAGTGATACTGCAGTGTGGCAGCACTATATCTGTCTCAAGTAGACATTGTCTCCAAATGACTGAAATACTATTGGTGGATCATTAAACCTAATAAACAAACTATGTTAGTAAGCAAATAAAATCTTCGTTTATAGTGGATAATATATTTGGCAGAAACCAAACTTCCACCTGGTTATTTTATTATACTACTCAAAATTTGCAAATGATCACTTCTTATTTATTGCATATCACTTAAATGATTTAATACAATGACTGAAAAAGCTTCTTTTTGTGTCACCTGCTGTAAGCAGAGGTTACACATAGGGATCACTTTTCTGTTGTCCTGTCTGTCCATCACACTTTTTCCGTCAGGCTTCGCAGGTGACACATGTGTTTCAAAGAACACTCTTGTGAAACTTTTGCCCAAAACAAGTAAAAAGCTATCATTGATGGTGATCCAGAACGGTCAAAAACAAATCTGTCAAAAACACAATTTGGTGAGCTGTGCTTATTTTGAGTAATATATTATCTGTATGCACCATGTGATTTGTCATTTCCAGGGAGTCAACACTATCGTCTCAGCTGGGCCTGACACGTGATGTGATGATCAATCTAGCGCTGCTATGTGGCAGTGACTATACAGAGGGTATCCAGGGCGTAGGTTACGTGACCGCAATGGAGATCCTGGCCGAGTTCCCCGGTGAGGGCATCGACAAGCTGGTTATCTTTAGGTATGTATGGATGGAGTGAGTGTGGGACATAGCCAGGGTAGATTATCACAGCAAGGTTTGCATAGACATTTTAAAGGTTGGCATCAAACAGAGTGGAGTCTGATGGTATAGGGAGTATATGTATGATTTTCTGTGTAAGATTTAATTTTCTTTCATGTGTTGTCATAGTGATAGTCTTAGTTAACACTATGTAGGTCAATATTCTTACAATTAAAATAAAATTTGTTTATGTGAAGATTAGTGAAACTGGCTACAGTAAGCTACCTTTAAACGGAAGAGTACTTTTTTTAAATTTTATAATTATACCCCCAGATACTTTGTATTAGAGTCTGTCAGTCTGTCGGTTGGTCAGTCATTTGGTCCATCTATATCGAGTTTGTCCTTCCTATTTGGTTGGATTTTGATGAATTTTTACAAGACTGATAGTTGCGCACATTGTTGGCACATCATGATTTGCTTGATTTTGAATGGCCCTTCATTATATTTCTCAAGACTGTCTGATATGGTTAACTGTGACAATGCAGTATCTGGGGGTATTCATCATTTTCAATGATAATTCTTGATATTGTGGAGTTTTTGGCCCAACTTGAGACCAGGCAGTCATATGTAGAGTAACCATGTTGATGATTTCTTGGTTCTCCAGAACTTGGTGGGAGGAAGCCCAGAAAATGATCCGAACTCCAAAGAATGAGTCCAAATTGAAGGCAAAATTGAGACAGCTGGACATCAGTGAAGGTACACAGACATCTATGCACTTTAAACATTGGTTTAACATTTAACCTCATAGAATATTTATATTTACCAGTATATTTGATTGTATATTTACCTATATATTTACCTGTATATTTACCTATATTTTTACCTGTATATTAGATATATATTTACCTGAATATTTGCATATACATTTACCAGCATATTTGCTGATATACTTACTTGTATATTTGCATATACAGTCGATTCGCAATGGAATGAAGTAGCACCGGACCACCCAATTACTTCATTTGATCGCATCTTTCATTCCATCGCATCTTCCGTTTCATCGTAATTTTATTCATAAATATAAAGATTGCATTCAATTGCAATATAACATGTATATGCTGTATAAAAGTCAATAGTGTCATAAAAAGGCAATTCAGTTATATGTTAAATTGTTGTAATGTTACAAGGCACTATGATTATTCTTCATTTTCAATCTTATTTTTTGTTATGTACTGAAATAAGAAAGATGATCAACAACATTTATACTGTTGATTACCTATCAACATGTAATCACTCAAGATATCCCCTGCAACAAACAAACTCGCTTGTGTGATTTTTTTCCATTGTGCCAAACGGGTGCCATACTGATTGGCTAATTGCATGTCATAATGGCCGACATGCAAAAGCGACGTGTGTCACCCTGGTAGGTGTGAAAAAATGACCCACACCTCGTTCAAACGCATCATTAATCAATTGTTAATTGGTCCTGAGGACTTCTTTGATGATTTGCTCCAGTGCATCTTTCGTTCCATCCAAACTTTATTCCATCACATCTTTTTTACTTTAAATAAAGAACAAATTCTGCCGGGGCCTGCATTCTGCATTACACTGTCATTTCATTCCATAACATTTTGTTCCATTGTGACTGGACTGTATATGCATTTACCAGTATATTTGCTGATATATTTACCTGTATTTTTGCATATATATTTACCTGTAAATTTGCAGGTTTCCCAAGTCAGGAGGTGGTGGAGGCCTACCTTAACCCTACAGTTGATCACTCCACAGAGCCGTTCACCTGGACTCTGCCAGACCTGGGTCTACTAAGAAAATATCCTTCTTGTAACATCTCATTAAGGGATTTGAAACAAAAATACTAACTATAAAATCATATTTTTTTGTTTACATTAAATTTATTGATTATATACTCACTGGAATTTGTGAGTACATTTCGTCCAATGAAAGCCAGAATGGTGAAAGCCAGAAGGGGCTATCAGCCTTCTTTTTACATATGCTGATAGCTCTTCTGGCTTTCAGTAGACAATTTATTTGTTGATTTGTATTCTAGAAAATTCAAGTGATTTTGTGTGTGTGTGGGGGGGGGGGTAATTTTCGTGGATAAAACTTCCCATAAAACAATGAAAATAAATTCCCCATGAAAAGTTATGACTTTACAGTACTTGTGGTTTCCTAAAATGTATTTGATGAAGGAACTTTGATTCTTACATATTCCCCAATTCAAGTTGTTTTTTATAAACCAAGTTGAAAATGTTTTTAAAAATTATCTGTTAAGACAAAAAAAAACTGCCTATTTCGAAATAATTGTAAATAGGTTTTTCACTTTAATATGAGTTTGAAATGAAAATGTTTCAATTTTTGGGATAAATTTAATTTTTAAACCTCTTTAAGATTATTTATTATATTAATCAAGTCAGTTTTTATGATGATGGGAAAGGACTTTATTACCATTTTGGGGAGTAAAAGCACCCTTTTCTCAAATTTTGGGATAGAAAAAATTTAGTGTTTTGGGTAAAATCGTATGAATTAAATTTTCAGTGGGGAAGAATGGCCTCTTATAATGAAGGGAAAAAACAACAACATTATTCAAGTTTAAACAGTAACAAGCTATGTTGGAATGAACACCAGGGGGGCTTAGACCTTGGGGGTGAAGGTCATTTGAAGGTCAAGGTCACCTGGTGGGTAGAGCTCATCAAGATGCATGCACATGTGCAGATTTTAGGCTGTAGGTGGAATGACTTTCGTGTTCTGGTCAAGGTTTAGTTTTGTTACAAACAAATAAACTGATAAACAAACAGATCCATGGCCATGAAAAAGGTCTGAATATATCTAGGAGCTGATGATTACCCTGTGAGATTTGTTTTTTCTTAACTGGGTCACATTCGCCAGTGAGAGACTGGGATGGGCCGTATCCAAGACGGATGAGATCCTTCTGCCGGTCCTGAAGAGACTCAATGAGAAAGTGGTGAGGTCACTCTTCCAGTGATTTGAATGATATATTCATTCCATTGAAGCCATTTCTGCCATACATACACATATGATAAAACTGTTCCATGACATTAAAGCAGCATGTTCAAAAAAAAAAAATGCTTTTTAACTCTCTCGTTTTAATGTTGGTGAAGTCTTTGTTTCCCAACAAATAAACTAGGCAAGTGTAGGTCATATTGTTTTGGATGAATAAATTCCGCTTGGCAAAATTAGTTAAATATAGAATACGGTATCCCCGAAGGAGGTTCTTGCGGTGCCATGAGACATGTTCCACAACATGTTGTCTTCACCAGCTCTAGGTAGCAAATTCATAAGTTTAGCCCGTGAGGTGAGCACAAGTGAAAAAAATTAAAGTGGTCAGTCCTGTAACAGCACATGAAACTAGAAATTTCTAAATATAGTTTTATAATTTTAAATATAGGTTCGTTGCAGTCTGTAATGTTATTTCCAGTAATGGAGAAACGACACATTTGTTTTAAGAGCACAGTTTATTGTATTGGGTGACACTGCGTCTGTAGATGAGTATTGATAGACGTAATACATACAGATAGTTAAAAATCAAATTCTTAGTCAATGACCATTTGTGAGCGATCTGCTTTAAATTGTTCAAAAGCTTAATACCTGTATTACTATTTTAGAATTTTATTACTTGTTTGAAATAAATTTTGTAGTAATACTTATAAGTTCTGAACATATTGCAGTACATGATAGAAAAAAAGTATATTACATACTAGATGTGGGTGTTCCTCGGAACACTTGTGTCGCCTGCATTTAAGCATGTTTGATGAAAGAATTGACTAGAAAATCGATCTTTTGACAAATTATTGATAAAGCATAATCTATTTTGTGAGGTACAAAATAACACCAAATCACACACACACACACACACACATATATATATATAATTTTTTTTGGGGGGGGGGGGGGGAAAAAAATATTCAAACAGTGCAATATGTAATAATTTTCCCGAGCACTTTCGACTATACAGTCTTCATCAGAGGAGTGTCAGAATGACTATGAATTCAAAACATTAACTGTAAGAAAAATTATGACGTCATTAAGCACTTATGACGTTAATTATATATATGTTGCAAGTTTGTAGTCATCATTATCATTATTGAGTTATCATTCTTGTGTACTGCACTCAGACCAATGAGATCTATCTACTATAAATGTTTAAGGCAACACTTCAAATACTTTACAAGTTATGCACCACACAAGAATTAAATCCAAAAAAATAAACAAAGGGAAATAACTCCAAAAATACAACAGTTATCATTCTTGCACAATGCACTCCATGAGATCTTTCCACCTGTGAGGTTTCAAAGTAATACCTCAAATACTTTTCGTGTTATGCTCCAGACAAAAATGAAGTCTGAGTATCAACAAAGGGCAATAACCAAGGAAAAAGTCAACACCTCAAATACGTTTCGAGTTATGCCCCAGACAAAAATTAAGTCTGAAAATCAACAAAGGGAAATAACTCAGAAAATAAAACAGAGTTATCATTCTTATGCACTGCACTACAAATCCATGAGATCTTTCCAAATAAAGACAAAAAAAAATAACTCAGGAGAAAAGAAAGTGAGAGTTATCATTTATGTGAACTGCACTCCTCTTCAATGAGATCTATCTATCTATAAAGTTTTAAGTCAGCACCTCAAATACTTTTTGAGTTATGCCCTGGACAAAAATTAAGACTGAAAATCAACAAAGGGCAATAACTCAGAAAATATGAAAGTCATGGTTATCATTCTTGTGCACTGCACTCCACCTCAATGTGATCTATCCATGTTTTAAGTTTCAAGGTGATACCTCAAATACTTTTCGAGTTATGGTCCGGACAAAAATAAAATCTCAGAATCAACAAAGGGTAATAACTCAGAAAATACGAAAGTCAGAGTTATCATTCTTGTGCACTGCACTCCACCTCAATGTGATCTATCCATGTTTTAAGTTTCAAGGTGATACCTCAAATACTTTTCGAGTTATGTCCGGACAAAAATACCAACAAAGGGAAAACTCAGAAAATACGAAAGTCAGAGTTATCATTCTTGTGCACTGCACTCCACCTCAATGTGATCTATCCATGTTTTAAGTTTCAAGGTGATACCTCAAATACTTTTCGAGTTATGCTCCGGACAAGAAAGTGTGACGCCGACGACGCCGACGACGACGACGACGCCGACGACGCCGACGACGACGACGACGACGACGGACAAAGTGATCCCTATGTGTCTGCCATGCTATGCAGGCGACACAATAAATGTGAATTCTCTGCCATTTCCTTTTCTCTTTAATATATATGAAGTAAATAAATAAAATCTATGGTAGAGACTGTCACAAAGTAGGTTGGGGCTATATAGAAATCATATGTGTTGTCCCATGCCATCCTTCTTTACTAAAAGTTCAATATTGTTTAGTCAAGGTAGTGTAATGGGGTAGAGATTTAGTATTTCTGTAAAGATGATGGAGAAGTTTACTGTGAGCTTCTGATTTCAGACCCAGCGGAGAATCAGTGCCTTCTTTCAGCCAGAGATCTACATGCAGCCCTCCAAGATGAAGAGCAAGAGACTTCAGAAGGCGGTGAACCAATTTCTGAACCCGGAACAAGCCAGTGAAGATTCTGCAACCCCTGGTCAAGAGTCTGAAGCTAGTGAAGTCATGGAAGCAGAGACTGGAGCTTCACCTGCCAAAAAGGTCAAAAGGTCAGGAGGTCAAGGTCGTGGTAGAGGTCGTGGGAGAAAGAAAGCTGAAACAGAAGATGGAGTGAATGGTGATGACACTGTTGTGTCAGGTGGGTCAGGTAAAAGGAGAAGGGGTAGGCCAAGGAAAAATGCTGCTAAATTGGATCCCGCTGAAGATGTTGAGAAACTGTCTGTCTATTTTGATGATAGTGAGTCATCTAAAGATCTGGAAGTAAGTAAATCATCTGTGTCTACCACAGAGAAAGTAGCTGGATCCAGCAAGTCTGGCACTTCTGATTCGGATAGTGACAGTGACTCTTCAGGGAGTTCAGAATGGGATTCCGATACCAGCCCGTCAGATGAGATGAAAGTTGTAGAGCAAGGATTGAATATTGGAGAGATTCTGAACCTGAAGATGGGTGCTGGCATTGAAGACAGTCTAGTGGATAAGTTCACAAGTGAAAAGCCACAGAAAGTGTATGAGAGTGGTCTGAATGTGATGGAAATCATGACTTTGAAAGAAGCTTCTGATGATTTACATAGTGGCACACCTGAAAAAATAGACCTTTCTGATTCCATTCCAGAAGGAAAAACTGTCAGTATTGAAAGTGAGGTATCTAATGAACAGGATAATGATGAGAGTAGTGATGTACAGTATGCTCTTGAAGGTGGATTTATTAGAGAAGATAGTGAGTCAGATGAATTAGAAACCAAAACAAACAAATCTATAGCTAAAACTGAAACCAATGGGAAAGATGAAAAGAATACGAAAAAAGAGGAAATACTAAAAGAGAAGAAAAACAGTCAAATTGATGCTGATTCAGAAGTCACTAGTGATGAAATAAAGACGTTAGTAACAGAAACCTCTAATTCTTTGACTTTAAGCATTGATGCATCATTGAAAGCAAAAAGCAAAGACCACCCCTGTGAGTAAAAGGACAAGATCTATGAATGTGTCTCGAAAAGTGGTTTCAAAGTCTGAGGATACAATGATAGATTTAAAAGATATAAAGAAAGAGCCGGAACTTGACAACACCTCATGTGGTCTAGAAAATGAGGGAATCTCAAAAGCACAAGCAGAGAGTAGATCTCAGCAAATCAAGAAAGAGAAGACAGCAGTGTTAGACAATGTGACTGTTAAATCAGAGGTTACACCACTGCGTGGCATTGAACCAATCAAAACTATTGTAACAGGAGTGCCATGGGCACAGCGAGGAAGGGGCAAGAGAAAAGGTGGGAAGGGCAGAAGCCGTGAACTTGGTCGTCAGATTGTTCCTACGGTGGAGATAAAGAGGGAGAAGAAAGACAAGAAGCAATGTATGATTGGTTGTGTTAATCTTTCCGAGAGCGACTCCGATTCCAGCAGTTAATGCTTGTGTCTGTCAATAAAGAAGTGTGACCAGGTCAGTGTTTTTGAAAATGAAAATTGGAGTCTGAGATTGTGCTGAAATATTTTTGAGAGCAGGAGGTCTGGTTGGTGTGGTATTGGTTCATTTTACAGTGGGCCTGAAGGTTCCATATGCATAACATGTGGACATTCTGTTGTTCTCTGGTGCAGAGAGAAAGTGACTTATAGGGTGCCTGGATAGTGTAGTTGTTTATTTATTTTGTTTCTCACCAATGCATCCTGGGTTCGATTCCTGGTCACTAAAGTAAGAGAGTGTGGTGATTGGCATCTAGGTTCTCCAGTTTGATAACTAATGCCAACACTCAAGTCATTGAAACTAAGATTTGAAGGTTGTGAGAACTTGTTTTTTAATTGATGTAAAATAAATGTATTTTTAAAAATTAAGGAATAACAAGGAAATACCAGAGGTACAAAGAAAGTCTGAATGGACTTGAAAAAGTTAAAAAATATATAATACCAAAATGATTTAAAATGTGAAAGAGCTAACACATTGAGAGAAGACATGATCGGTAGGAAAGCACTACTTGTCAGCTTAAAACAGTTGAACCTGTGTTTGCAGCCACCTGTGCCTAGTGGTCAACCTGCATTTAGCAGTCAATTTGATATTATCAAACTGTAGTATTTTCTTATATGTTTAAACTTCATTTAGCGGTCACCTCTGCTAAGTGGTCACTTTCTCTTGTTCAATTGACTGACTGCTTAAGACAGGTTTGACTGTAAATGAATATTGATATCTCATCTAATTTTAATGGAATTATGGAGTGTTTGAAAATTATTAAACCCTTTACTTTGAATATAGATTTGTGTTTTGATGCCTTGGAAAACAGAACAGACCGAAATCAGACACCTCCTGGGAGGGCCTCCTCTGTTGCTCATACAGAATTGTAACTCAGATTCTACAGTTTGCAGAGCAAAGAAAAATATGCTTTCATATATCATTTGTTAAGAGTTACCTGAATTAAAGTTCATTAAATCAAAAGTTGTATATGAATATTCATATGGTAAATGTAAAAAAATATAAGTGGAAAGTCTTAAAGGAATATGTGCACAATGCAGTTATTTTTCTATGTAGACAAAAAAGGAAAATTAAAACTAGCCATGAGTTTTCTAAAGCTTTGCATGATTATAGAGAATTACATTAGAAACTAACTTATGGGAAAAAATTGGGGGTCACGCTCTACTTTTTGAGTCAACTGCCCCTGAAAGTGAGTATTTTGCTCTTTTCAGTCATTTTCAAGGGCAGATAACTCAAAATCAAGCCTATCAATACCCTATTTTATTTCATATTATAAACTAGACTTGACTTGACTATTTGAGTTACCGTCGCTTCGACAGTATTTCAGTCATATAGCCGTGTCCAGCTAATTACAGGTGGAGGAAGACCCCATATGCATGGAGGCATCTGGGTGGAACAACCAACCTACCGCAATCCAGCTTGAAGGCTTCCTGATTTGAAACTCCGAATGACCCTGCCAGGATTCGAACCCACGCGGTGAGGGGCTGAGTGAATGTTAAAGTCGGCGACTTTACTGTCTTGGCCACGGAGGCCCCTTCATATTATTGTTTGTTGTTTTAATTATGCAAAGTTTAAAACAATTCTAATCAATAAATTTTTCACTAAGCTTCAGCAAATAAACATACTGTGTTTTTCTTGAAAAAGAAAAAAGAAAATTTCTATATATTGGTGTATGCAACTATAGTATAAAATCCGTTGCATAGAATTTCTAAAACTTTTAACAGTAACAGAGAATACAGTATCAACATCAGTTGAAATTAAATGAAGTGTTGCTAGCCCATATTTAGTTATCTGCCCTTAAAAATGACTGAAAAGAGCAAAAAACTCACTTTCAGGGGCAGATAACTCAAATAGTAGAACAGTGACTCCCATTTTTTTCCATAAATTAGTTTCTAATGTAATTCTCTATAATCATGCTAAGTTTTAGAAAATTATCATGGCTAGTTTTAATTTTCCTTCATTGTCTTTATAGAAAAACTGCATTGTGCACGCATGCCTTAAAGATTAATTTTTGTTACAGTCATATCAGTTATTACTCCTGTTATTTGTTGATATTTTATTATTTTGTAATGAAACTATTTACAGTTTGGATACTTTCTGATTTTGTCGATGCATCTTTGTACATTTACTCATTTTCTATAAATATTGTCATTATCATAATATATCTATGCCATATTTATATAGAGGAGACATATTGTTTTTAGTTTATTCTTCCCTCTGTCTGTCCATTTCAATTTATTTTTGAATCACCCTGAAACCATGGCTAGATTTTGATAATACTTCACAGAAATTTCATCCAAAAGTAAATTTGTGCAAAGCAAAAGTTTCAGTGATATGACCTGAAGTTCAAGGTCTTATTGAGGTCAAAGTTTACGGTGTTGGTACTTTGTCTGCTTGTATATCTTGAATTCCTAGTATAGGAACTTGGATAAACTTAACAAATGTCAATTACAGCAAGATTTTGTGCAGAGCAAATGTTTCCGTAATATGACCTCAAGTTCAAGGTCATACTGAGGTCAAAGGTACATTGGACTTTATGTCCTATGTACTGTATGTATACCTTGAATCCCTAGTGCTGGAACTGGATAAGAAGAAATAAATGTCAGTTACAACCAGATGTCAGTTACAACCAGATGTTGTGCAGAAAAGGTTTCAGTGATATGACCGCAACTCCAAGGCCATACTGAGGTCAAAGTTTACACTTGTGGTATTAAGTGTCAGCTGTCTTTCTTCAGACTTGGATTTTAGAATCAATAAAAGTGGAACAAGTAGCAAAATGGTTTCAGTCACGTATCTACATATCAAGGTCATCCCAATGAAATGTCCAAGTTGACATTAATGCTATGTTGTGTCCTTTCTTACTGATATTTATTGATATTTGGGATCAATCTAAGATAGTATCATATGTTCAGTTGTACAAAAAACCTCAGGGTGAACAAAAATGTGCTGACTTCATCAGATTTTATTTCTGAAATATTTATCTTATTACATTATTGTGTTATTCGTGACATTAAATTGTAATTAAAACGTGCTACAGAAAAAGAAATGTTTATTAATAATATATTTTATTTTTGTTGTTGTTTTATAAATCGTCTGAGTCAATTGCGTCCGCGATGGGCTACTGTGATTACTCTTTGTCTTTTAGCAGTCATCAGCGATTTGCTCAGATTTAATCTCTTTAAACCTCTGTGCAGATATTGATGAAACTTGCCATGGATGGGTCATCATTCGATGGTCCTCCACATAAATAACAGAAATGAGCATGGTCTGTGTAGGACTCTTGATTGCCATGGTAACGATTAAAAACCTCTAGAACGGGTTTCATTAAGTTTACTATGAATGTTTCAATGACATTAATCCATACAAGATGAAAATCACCCGCGCTACAAATGTTCCGGCCAAAATTTGAGTCCTTATAGTAAACACTGCCCATCACCTTCACCCGGTGTTAACAGTTTGTTTTAAATAGACCATTTTAACAGAGGATCGGCAATACCCGGTATTATTCGCTGATTTAAACTGACCAATCAGTTATTGGAGGAAAAATCTCAACCAACTGAACAATTTGTGGAATTAAACATCGGCATGTAGATTAAGTTTTCGGGAGGTGCATGGTGATTTACGTAGGTTTACGTCTCATTTTGGAGTATAATGGTCTAAAGCATCAACTCCGAACGACTGGCCAGGATTTGATGAAACATACAGATGTTCCTTGGATGATTCTTCACGAAATTTAAAAAAAGAAAGAAAAAAAGAAGAAGAAAACTTGGTCAATTCAGAACATTGGTAGAAAGTTTACAAGGATCGAATAAACATGTAGAGATTTTAATCATGTACCCTCCCAAACAAATGACCCGAATAGTTATCTTTAGCAGTCCCTTTCATCCTACCGATATCTGTCAGGAACAGATATGCTATTGATTTACTATTTACAGTTGATTTGTACGAATTCAATATGCATATAATACGACGGTTACTTTTGAATTTGATATTTATTTATTTATTTTTTTTTTTTTTGGGGGGGGGGGGGTGGAGGGGTACACACCTATAGCTTGTCCCTGATGGCCGAGTGGCTAGAGCGTCCTCCTCTGGAGCTGATGTCGTGGGTTCGATCCCCGGCCGCGACATACCATAGTCGATTGTACTGGAAGCTCCATGCTTGGTACAAGAGATATATACAGGGGAGTTCTAGGACTGCTTGGCCCGTTGACAGGATAATGTGACTGGGTGTGTTATCATGCCACATGTCTATGCCGGTGTAATACTGCAATGATTATGGAAGCACTATCTATCTCAAGTTGACAGTCTTCAAATGACAGAAATACTGTCGATAGACTTATAACACACACACACACACACACACACATTTGCGGACGGTATTGGCAAATAAAAAATGAAAGAAATATAATAGTACCGTGTCATTCCTTAAAGGAGGAAAAATGTAACCATATACTATCACTATAATCAAGGTATCTGAGGCCCTGCCATGCCAGGTCGCTAACGTTAGCGTTTGTATCCCTATACCTGCGTTTGCATCGTAGCCTACAGAGTGTAAGCAGGGAACCAACTCCCTAACACAGTTTCGAAGAGTTCCGAGCGTTATCCTTAACTGGACGCAGCACTGAAAACCATGTGCAACGTGAATCATTTATACAACTTAAAAACAGGAGTGAATATATTAAACTAGTATCAATTACTTTGTGTTCTTGCTTATTTAATCTTATTTGTAATCTGATATTTCAAATACACCATCCAATGCCTAACAGATGAAATCACCACTTTTTCTTAACGGTTAATGCATTTTAAAAAGACGCAGAGAAAATATTGACTATGGACACCTTTTTAATAATTTACTTATTAACAAGTGAAAATAGCATTACTATCATTAGATCTACATTTAAAATGTTATATCCACACATAGCTTGCAAGTTTGTGTTTACATGACATTTCGAACAAACAGTAAACATAATGCGTTTTATCTCCACAAAATTGTAACAATAGTTTCCTTTCAGGATCTTAAGAAACCGCGTGGTTAAAGAGCCCGGTATTTGTAGCAGACTTTGTAGCGGGTCTAAATGCCTTTTTGCTGTCACACTATGCCCTGGCATTAACCGACCGTTATCCTGACATCAACGCACAGAGAACAATGTTAGCTGTGAATGGCTAGGGGTAGAATGAGAAAATGGATCAGTGATAAAGTTTTAAACATTTTTTCTGCCGTAGACATACGTAGATAGAGTTAAGTTTGACAGGTCTACACCACTGGCAAAAAGACTTTGTGATTATAATTTACAACTGCGTCTTACGTATGTATATGGCATTGGTACTACAATTACGTTTCATGGAAGAAGATTTTCTTTGGGGTATTTGCACCACAGGCCATTTAAATGCTACAAGCAATTCAGTTTTATCTGTCCATCGCTTTTTTTTAAACAAGGGTGGACTGAAATCGGCAATTCTATTATGATTATACAAATATGTGTAAATGCGACATTCTAATTCGCTCAAAATAAATCGGTGCATTTACAAAATATTTTAATCTTCACGATTAAAAGTGTGATTATCAATATCTTACACAAATAACAGAAATTTTAAGAGGAGCGGTTTTCCGAACACTGTCTATTTCGAGGTGTACCCCTTATCCCGACGCGGACTACTAAAAAGTTGTTCCGTCATGATTATCCGGGTATTTGTCCCGACAGTTCTCAACTGTGTCAACACCAGTCTGAATAAACCTGAATGAACAAAGTGCAAGCTAGTGACGTCACAGTGTCTAATTATAGATTGGACAGTTCTCGGATATCGCATTTAACTGAACACGGGCATGCGTACATAAACTCCAACACGTACATTACATCTTCTGATATACCATCTAAATATCATAATTTATAAGTACAATACTTGCACGTACTTTATACGGATGATTAGAATCTTCTTATTGTTAAATCCGAAGTATTTCTCAGTAATGCATATATAATCTATAGACCTATAATGAATCCTAATTTAATTAAAATTTTGCCGGAATCTCGATACCCTGTTGCAATAATGACCGAAACTAAACACTATGATTTGAAATATACTTTGGTAGACTAGTGCTTAAGCCCATGTGAATATTCCAAATTCTAGGGACAAATAACACGGGGTGTACACTTATGTACAGATGGTAATAATAATAAAAGTGTCTAATCATTCTATGCACTTAACAGAGCCGTATTGATACATGTTAGTTTTGTTTATGGCTGCTTACAGATTCTATTGTTTTCAATAAATGGATCCTAACACAATTGTTTACAAAACTCATTGGCGGTATTTCCATGGCGGACGCTCCGGACACGGTCACTAGCAAGTATCCAATATGGCGGCCTGGTGAGTGCACTTTAAACTTCATCATTGTCGTCTGCCAAAACAAGTGGACGACTTGTTTTGAAACATGATATGGGGTTCAACATCTTTTATATCAATAGAATAGGAAATTATGTGTTTCTTTGAAAACTAAACCAAAAACCAATAACTGATTTTGTCTGCTATTATGATTATGTTCATTTATGTGTTAAACTAGATCTCTATGTAACTACGTGCATTTTATTTTCTTGCCTTAACCTACTTATTTCTTTTTATCAGCATGTTTATATTAAACACTAATTTCTTAGAGAAAAATATGACTGTTTTTGATTGTAGTTATGATATTTCTTTTTTTATTTTTACAACTTCGTGTAGATCTATTTTATTTATTTTCTTGCATTAACCTTCAAACTTCATTTTCTATTTTCAATAACATTTCATTTTTTTTAAATATATAAAAACAAGCCGGTCATCTGTTTTTGATACTTATGCTAGACCTAAATTCCATAATAACATTATACGGTTAAAAACGACAGTTCGAACCCTTGCCTAATTCGAAGTGAATTTTCAATCAGAACTACAAGTTTTACATTAAAAGAAAGAGACGGGGGAAAATAACAAGCTTTTGAAGAAAAATAGTCTCGTGCCCGAGCCTAGTAAATTCTGAGAATTTCAGTCTACGAAATTCCACATTATTTTACTGTATTTCTAATTACCATTTTTACGTTAATTGTTCGAAAGCACCAACATTATTATGCCGTTTGCTTCACAAAGACCAAAAGAGTATATGAAAACCACAGGCAGGTGATGTTCATGACTGTGATGCTCGCAGAAATGCAGAAATGAAACGTAAACAAAGCGATGTTAATTCGCATGTACCAAGCCATTTTCGCCGTAAAATTTCCTTATCGACCAACGGATCAACACGGTATGCCAACATCACGAAATGCGTTGCTCATTATAGGCTTGTTTCATTAAGTGAGATTCAGTTACGATCAGGACGGGGGACCTATTTAAGGTTAGGTTAAAGCACCCGATTTCCGGTAATTAACTTGTTTGTGACCCAAACCGTCATGAAAATTTATTGATTGGTGTGTTTTATTTTCGTGCACTGGGTTTTATTTTTGTTTGTACCAAAGGTTTCGTATGTCGAAAAAAGAGAAACTTCTGGAAATTGAGATTGTATCTAAATATATTAACTAACCTGGCGTTTAAATATCGGGTACAGATCACGTAAAAATAAGATATTAGATATTTTGCAACTTCATGCTTGTTTTGAGCAACAAAAAATAGATGAAAAAGGGGGTGGGCTAAATTAAAATCAAATATATTCGGTTGTTGTTTTGCTGGAGTTAACCTTAGTGGCGAGAGTATTTCAGTCACATAGCGACGCCAACTAAGGCAAAAATAAAAGGCCAAACAAATGGGTTTGTTTCTACAATTAAAGATTTTAGGGAAAAAAAGAGAGAAAAAAAATATGATCGGTAGATCAGAAAAAAATATTTTCAACTTTTTTTTTCATATTTTCCTTATTTTTTTTTAAAGTATTTTTTTTTTTTTTTTTTTTTTTTTATTTTTTTTTACAAAATCAACAATGGGGAGTATTACAAGAATGAAATAGTTTGTGTTACGGTTCTTGTGCACTGCACATCTACACCTCATCAATCAGAGATCATTTTTTTGCCTCAGATTTCTTTAAACTAAATCAACTAAGGGGAATAATTCATGAATGAAATGATGTTGAGATACAGTTCTTGATTACTGCACATATACACCTAAATAGGTATCCAAGTTCCAAGGTTGTAGTGAATCCATGCAAACAAGTTGAAGTTGTTCTCCGGACATTTTTTGTTTAAACAAAATCATTTTAGGAGAATAATTCAAGAAATAAATTGGGACTCAAGAAATAGATGAGCTAGAGTTACGGGTCTTGTGCGCTGCACTTCTACACGTCATAAGCTATCCATGTTCCAAGTTTGGATTGAATCCATGCAAAAATGTTGAAGATATGCTTCGGACAAGAAAGGGTAATTACGACGACGGGCAAAGTTTGCCATGCTATGCATGCGACGCAACACTAGTTTTTGTTACATACCAGTTTAACCATGCACTTAGTTAGTTTAAACATATTTTATTGATATATTTTACATATAAAATTCATTTAAACATAGTACAAAATAGGATGAAATCGAAAGCTAAAAGCTTATTGAGATTTATTAAATTGTGAATATATGGCGAATTCATTAAGAATTACAAATAATTTTTACATAAACATATAGAAACAAAAGGAAATATGGGAAAAATAGAAAAAGAAAAAAGGAAAACATAAATAAGAACACTCATACTCATTTAGAAAGGGGTAGAGAGAGGGAGAGTGGGAGTGATGTTTTGTAGAACGGGGAAGTGAAGCCATATTCTTGAACATAGACATTTACTGATGACTAAATTTAAAAAGATTATTTAGGGTTATTTCACATAGTTTATTCACTTCGCTAAAAAGTTTAGGACGAATATGTTTATATTTCTGACAGTCGAAGAAGAAATGTTTGGATGTTTCAGGGACACCACAAGTACAATTCGGAGTATTCACAATGTTTTTGGAATAAAGATCATTTGCTAGGCTGCTGCAATTGGTTCTTAGTCTTGAGTGATAAATTTGATTTGAGCGCTTGCCGTAGTAGTAATACTCAGGAACAGAAGGTGTATTTGGTTTAAGTTGACGTTTGAAAGATGATAAGGAAGTTGCATTTTTCACGGAGTCCGGAAGTTCATTGTACATTCTGGATGTAGAAGGAATAAAGGAATCATAATACAAGTTATGCACTTGAATATATGGTGCAACGTGTTTCTATCATTTTAAGCTTACTTTAAACTGATTTATTTAAAGTCGATTGGAAAACATGTTCTTACATTCTCTCGATGGTTCCTTGGCTGGATTCAAACTCCCAACCTTCGGATCCGTAATCGAATACGTTACCACTTGATCACAGCGCCCTTATTTAAGAATTAAAGTATAAAGTAGTACATATTGAGTAAACAAGATACAGATAAATGCGTATTTCTCTCTTGTGTGAATTCAGTCAACAAAAGTTGTCTTATTTACTCAATATGTTCTGTACAAGTTATCGCTCTTATTGTTTTTTAAAGAATTCATAGGAAGCTTTCATAGAGAAGAAAGTTAAGGTCGCTTTTGGGGTCACTAGGGGCAAGGTCATTGTTACTGGAAATTTAAAAAAAAAAACAAAAAAAAAACAACTACCAATAACTTCTGTTAGGAGTAACCTCTTCTACAAATTACGGAGAGGTGGGAATGAATTTGGGGCCAAGATCACGGTTACCCGCTACCCCTGTCAACACCCCCCCCCCCCCCCCCCCCCAAAAAAAATAATCATGGTATTGACATGATATTGTCAAAATTGTTTCAAAGATCTAATGGATATTCAGTTTCAAATGAGACCTCAGTGAAAGTGTTCTAATGCTTTCAAAATTAAAGAAACTCAAACTTATTATCAAATTGGTGGAAATTTTTACGCTGTTTTATTTTCCTGATAAAGAAACTGTGAATTTCGACGCGAAATGGATTATTTGTGGTGACTTTATTTTGTCCATACAGTGGAGGTGCAGGAAACTACACTTCCTTGTGTTAATAATTGTCAGAGGTAACTTTAGGCAATTCTCCTAGAACAGTACACTGGAACTTTTCCTTAATACTCAAAAGAGGTTCTTTCAAGGTGCATTTGCATCCACATTCTTGACAATTCAAATATTTTTTTTTGATAACAATGTATGTTGTATTTTCTTCTTATTTTATCTAAAATTTTCTAATGGGGGAGACACGGGGAATATGAAACACAAAGATAATAATTATATTAATTCAAATAACCTTTTTGGCAAAAGAGGTTATATACTCAAGCGTTGAAGGACATAACTGAACACCGGGGGTTAGTGTTCTATGTATATGAAACACATTGAAGGGGTATAGATAAAGGGTATGACAGAGGTTGATAGGTTATCATGTTTAACACAGGCCTGACTGTACCAATCTGTTATCACACAGTCGTCCAAAATACTTCAATTCAAAAACTAAATATTACATTTGTATGTTGAAAAACTCGAGATTTGTTAACGATTACATACAGTCTGTTCAATTCTTTGATATATGCATTATGGCTTATATTGGATACAACACAGCAACTCAAGATATCGATGGGTTTCAATGCAGAGGTGTGCTTTGGGAGAACATACGAGTAAATGTGCAAACGTTTAGAATAATTAATGCGGATATGATTCAAGTCTTGTGGTTTAATTGTGGAAAAAAGGTTTCCATTAATTTTTGACGCAGATAAGTTTGGAATGCGTTTCTCGCGGATGATGTAAACATAATATAACCAAGTTTTTCGACTTTGAGACTTCTAGAAGTATTTTATAACTTTTGCTATGGTAATGCGCGCACATGTATATTTCCATTAAGATTTTGAAAACACATATGTCATGAGAAGCTGTTTTTAGGGTAAATAAGAAGAAATCAGCAAACGAGATAGACAAATGATTGGTTAATTAACTCCAAAGCACCCCTTTTTTATATTTAAGGAAAAAAATAATGAGATAACAAGTTTAATATTTTGGATTTTTACCTTTTGCACATTGAAAGATAGAGTGGTGTATTTTTAAAATTCAGAATCTATTCAACGAACGGATCAAATTTTCGCACATGCCAAAATAAAACGCACACATACGAGAATATCTTTTCTGTATATAACCAGTATCAATGTCGTATATTGGAAAATTAACATGATCATGGTTCTATACCGGTCTCCACTGTCTTCCCGGCTAATATTTCTTTGTGACAGACTGGGGGATTTATTTGAGAACAAATATGAAATTCCAAAATAGTCCGTTCGTAGATCGATATAATCGGTAGAATGTGCATGCTTATGCACTAAAGTGTGTTATCATGGTGACGGGCGATGCTCTAGATGATTTGATCGCCGGTACTCTTGGATTTTCTACCGAAAGAGCCACACTGTCGGGAAGTTCAAAAGGTCAAACTCTCACTGGATCTACGAAAGGTCAGTGTTAAATACAGCTTTTTTTCAGTTTCAAATTCAGTTAATCAATTTATTCTTGCAATATCTAACTAAATTTACTTCAGGGAAATATATCTTGTCTCCACGCTTTCTCATTTTTGTCGTACTTAAGAATGATGACGCAAGACAGTACCGAGGGGATATTTGAACGAATTTCATTGGTAGATATTTTTATTCTTACGTAAAAAAAGTAACGCTTCAACGTTTGTTGCGATGACAACTAGCTAAAGTATATGCTTTGCTTCATATTCACGAAATTGTATATTGAAGTATCCTGACAGAATTACAGTTTCTTTAATAAATATATAGTTGTTTTATTACCCCCCCCCCCCACACACACACACACACACACATACACTCACACATCCATATTATCTACAGTGTGAGTGATTAAGGTCTGGGGCCGCCGTGGCCGAGCGGTTACAGTCGTGGACAGCCCGTCACCGCTGTGGGTTCGAATCCCGGTAGGAACTTCGGATTTTTCATATGAGGAAGCCTTCCAGCTGGCTTGCGGTAGGTCGGTGGTTCTACCCGGGTACCTCTGTGTACTCGGGGTCTTCCTCCACCTGCAATTAGCTGGACGTCGCTATATGACGGCAAACTCCACTACAATACAATACAATAAAGGTCTGCCGGAACTACCTTGTAGCATTCTGGTATTTACCAGTTGCCTCCCTTTGTTTCTCTTATGACAAACATTTTACATGGATTCATCCGCGCGTTAACAGGTTTGAATACACAAAATAGTTCCATTCTTTCGTCAGCAGTAAGCATAAAATAAAAAGAAAGTTATTTTGTTTTGAGAAGATATGGAATATATCTCACTGAGAAGTGATCAAATTTAAACATGTTCACTTGTGCTACCTAAATTAAACAATTATCTTCTTTATGGTCCGTTTCATTACAATAATGTTTACTGATATTGCTTTACAAAGCGAATTCTTATTTGTGCTTAATTTGAAGCGTACATCATACAAACATTCTACATTCTCCATTTTTTTTATCCCCATCTTAAGAAAGTACTTTTGTCTTACCAAACGGCGTAATAAATCACAGTAATTGCTTCTCCTTTGGTTAAATGTTAAATGTATCGATAAAGTCACCGAGATATACCAAGACATTTTTATGTATCTTATTAAGATCTAGATTCATTTTACATAGCCTTTTTAATAATCAATTTGGACTCTGATTTTTTCAATTTTCGTATTTAAAAAATCTTATAGAATGTTTGTTTGCGTTAGATTTTAATACTTAAAGCAGCTTGCTCACATTTGGTCGCTAGAAATAAAAAAATATCTACTCTTCCTCGTTCATTTTTGTGAAATCTTTGCTCACGGTAAGTTTCGTTGCATGTGCAGATATAAAATACTGTATCTAAGAAGGAGGTATTGTTGTACCACGTGACACATTCTAAATGCGCGAAGAATGAATGTATTTAGTCACGGAAAAAGAAATTCTTTATACTGTTCGTAACGCTATTTATTGTCTGTGGTGTAGAAACCACACAGTTTTCAAACAATCACGGAATATTACATTCTGTGACTATCCGTCTGTTTAGAGGTTATACACACATGTAGTTTTAAATCATTTTTTGTCAATGATCATCTTTGAATGAGCTGCCGTAATATTTAAATCAAGAAACATAAATCTGGAATAAATGGGACAAACAAACATATAGGCATACAGAATTGTACTGTAACTCAAATACTACATGTTTGTCTATAAGACCAGATTATTTTTCTAAACCAACATCATTTTCGGTATGACAGCATATTATAATAAATTATCAATATTACTTTAAACCATTTTCTTTTTTTTCTTTGTCATTTGAAATGATTAAAGACATGTCCTTGATACAAAACCATGCCGTTGATAATTTCAATGTTAAGTATACGTTCCGCCCAATTCCCCAATTGCCATAAACACTCAAAAGTAATAGGCGTTGATATTTGCATATCATTTCATTGTAGCTCGACGCTTTCCCCTTAATTGCCATTTTGCATTTGAATTGCCTCTGTGTAGTGTGTACCCTACAAAATTTAAGCAGTTCTAAATCAGTATTTCTGTAGGTGGCCAATATCCACAGGTGTCGCCTAGCAGGGGGCCTTGACTGTAGAGTAATGAGTGGTAGCTGATAATATCGTTCACTTATGTTTGTTGACTTAATAGCTTTACATTTTGATATAAGTGACCAGTATTTGATACTGAAAAAAATGTAGTCCTTTTATTTTATTTAATGGCACCCAGAGGTGTCATTTTGAACAATTTTCTCACTCAACACATGGATGTTAGTTTTTAGTTGCATTAGAACTGATAAGTAAGTTGATAACAACACAAGGTAGTCTGGCATTAGAGTCACTGCAAGTGCAATATAGTTTGGCAAATAGACCATTTCACTCCGAAATGAGCCGTAAACCTACGTAAATCAACGAGCACTTCCCGAACACCTAATCTAAATGTTGGTGTATAATTCCACACATTGTTTGTACAATGAGAAATAAACATACATTTGATATTTTCCCCAGTCACTGATTGGTGTATTTAAATCGGCGAATCATATCGATATTGACGATCCTCCGGTGAAATTGTTTACTAGTATACAAAGAACTTTTAATGTAGCATTTAACAGATGAACGAAAGCCTGTGTATATACAAATAAAATATATGTAAAATAAAATTCTATTCTGTTCTGTACTACAAAACATGCTTGTCTGATTCGAAATCGAAACAAAGCATTGTCTACGTATGTGCATATGCGTGCGTGTGTGCGCGCATTGTTATGAAAGCTTTGGTATGAAGATTGATTCTATCATCTGATGCTAAATGAGTGGCGGACTCTCTAATCACTCGCTCACCGGAGCAGGTCTCGAGCGGTGTTTCCATGGCGTCCAAGATGAATGACATTCTTTGTAAGTACCGGACCCACAGAGTTACAGGCTTGATCGTTTAATCCAGTGGGTTCTAGCTCGACCCACTGTGCGTGGCGCGTACGTGGCGCGATACCCATGAACATCTACCTTAACAACCGGCTGCAATATGTGCCCAATGCACTTAATTTAGTAAATAAGTTCAACCACTTAATAATTCATACGTGTTTGATTTGTCCCCAGGATGACCGAGTGCTACAGCGTGTACACATACTCGAACTTGATCGAGAGCTTTACAACCTACACCAATATTGCAATTAATATTGAACACTTTTGTCAGAGGTCAGATTCGAAATTCGAACAAACTGTCAGCGCAATACTTATCGGGCTTGTTGTAGTGCCCTAATAAAATACACTGTTAGACAGTGGCTAGTTTAGTCGAGAGACAGAGATGGGGCAGTGAGACTGTTTTGAACTTTACACTGTTACTATGCATGACGATATACATTCAAGGGCGCCGTGGTGCAGTGGTAACATACCCGACTGCGGATTCGGAGGTTGTGGGTTCGAACACCGTTTGGGGACAAGGATTTTTACATGATATTTCTAGGCGCAAAATACTGGTTCAACCCAGGAACCGACCATAGAGAGAGATTAAAACTTGTTTCACAATCGACAAAAGAATGAAAATGTTTAAACTAAGTATAGATTACTCATTATGTTACTTATGTCAGTATAAATAATAACTGTCTTCAAGACAAGACCAGATTTCGGTCTGAAATTGATTTTTCACGGTAATTCACTTTTCTTTGAGTTATTTAGTTCTTTGGTCAAGATTGATTTTCTTCCCCGACAGGTTCCCCAATCTAGAAGAAAAAAGAAGAAGAAACCTCTCATGATGAAATACCTATGTTATTGTATTTGTTATTAGTTAATGAACGACTGTGATCAAATCACAAATCTTTCTTATATCACACAAAGCGTGAACTTTAATACAACAATCGGGTTCATCATTGAGATATGAGGATCAGCGATACGAGGTCTACCTCATTAAATTCTATTCCCTACCTAACTTCACCATGGAGTGCTGTTCAAATCTTAATATGTTAACTGTATATATGGATACGTCACGAATTATTGACAATATTTCTGTTTCATGTCGGGCAATTTAATCCGAAACAATCGTCATTTTCATGTACAGAAAATCTCTTTTTTCAGTTAATTTGCGCAGGAATGAATATTGGTGGACTCTGTTTTTAAAGCTATACCTTTAATCGCTAATTTGTTAAGTATGATTGTTTTGTCATTAAAATAATTCTACCGCTATTTCGACCCACTTTGTTTAAATAGTCAATGGGCCTACAATTATCTCTATTATCCATCGTGTCTTGTTCGAACCATAGGTATCGTATTACAAACACTTAGAGAATAATAAATATCAAACACGTCGCAGCTCTTTTGGCCACGGACCTTGTGAAATGCATTAAATACACACATGTCTGCGAATTAAGATAAACGCTCGGCATTGGGACTATTAACTCAAAAGAAATTCCTTTTGGTGAAAGTGTTTACATTTCCGACCGATTTATAGTTAATCATTAACAGAGACTGGTTTATTTGTAAATATTCATCGCTGGAGGGAAGTCGCAGCCAGTTACTTCATCGATGAACTATCTCGTCGGTGTTATGATTTATACGGAGTGTTTTTAAGTGTTAATTCACCACTGCGCTTATTCCTTTATCGGAGTTAATTAAAATAATAATTTGTGAGCGATAAGAAAAACTAAAGGGATTTTGTGAAAACACATATTTATAAAATTTAAATGGTTATTGAATAGTGCGTGATCAGAGAAAGGATAAATAAAAATATATCCTTAGGTTTTTGCTGCCTTCTTTTTATTTGAGTTATAGCACAATAATTAATATTTTTGCCATGAATCCTATAGTATATAGAATGTATGAATGTACCCTTTAGAAGGTAGTTAGAAATCAATAAAACTTTTTTGTTACATCGATGCCTCATACAAAAGTAATACGCAGGTTTTCCAGGCCCCGAGCCGGTATCAAAGGACCTTTAGGACGTTACATTGTACAGTTTGCGGAAGCGGAAACCGGAAACGTTCATTTGACGCCGCGATCCGAAATTGGACGCAATGATCATAAGACTTTCAAGATTAAGGGAACGCTATCGCCACTGAAACCCCTAACCAACCACGTTGTCACAATTAAACGGAACCGGAAAGGCAAAATGCGGTTGATAAATTTAGAATTCAAGAGCATGGACAAAGCGGAAGTAGAAAATACTAAAGAGCACGTGGCTCCCATAACAACAACTCTTACATTTTCAGATTACCTATGTAAGTGGTGTTTATCCTACGTCGGACAACGACGACAGTTTTGTTCTGCCGACTGTGCGGCCCAGTTCAAACTTTGCCAACAGAAGCGGGATCAAAGACAGGTATGTTATTCGGGTTTTCCCGGCTCTTTTCGTTATACTTTCCATTCAGAGCAGTACAGAATCGTCAGACAATGTAGCAACTCCACGTGATTTAAGACATTATTGGACGGCACATTTCAAATCACAAATAAAATTCCACAAGCATGTAAGGAAGGTGCAAATAAGGCTATTTATGGTAATTACTGTATCAAAACACAGCACTACACAGACAATTTTACTGTATTAACTACACCAAGCGTTTTAAAATTATCATATCCATCATGTAATAATTAAACTACTATGTATAATTTACAAGCTCAATACGGAAGACATGAAATGTGCAATGTCCAGACCGACGAGTGAAGCGATAAGTAGGCCATGGCCTATCTGTATAAAAACATCATTGAAATACAAACATCTACTGACTAATAACTTATTAACTTATTAATATGATCAGTTGCACTTGAAACTATTTAAAACAAACACAAATCACTTATTTGATACCCCCAAACAATCACATAGAAAAATATCAGGTCACTTAAAGTTATTACAATCACAGCTTTACATCCGACTGCAATACCAACTTGTACATGTTCTAACAGAAGTGAAACCCCATTTTAATTGGACATTTTAATATATATATACAGTACTTAATAACATTAATGTATATACAGTACCGTCCAGAAAAAAAACTTAAGTGCATATGTAAGAATGCATTGGTTTGGAGTTATAGGCTCTTTTGCTCCAAGTCTATAAAGGCTTGCATTTTCTATTAAATACCCGCGCATCACTTGATTGACCATGATCACAATTTAATGATGAATGGATTACCTTAAAGATAAAATAATAATAAAAAAATACTTAAAGATTACGTAAATTTGTTTAAGAATCAGTTACGAAATGAAAAATATGTACATAAAAGATAAGCATTTATTTGATTAAACTGCAAAAGTGCAAATGACAAGCAATTACTTTTATAGAAGTGCTTAGAAGAGATCGGATATGAATAATATAAGCGCTCAATAGATAATGTAAGTCAATGTCGCAATTGCTAAACAAATCTAAGAAAATGGACTGGGTCCAAGAGTGGGTTGGGTTATATCGAGATTGGTCTATTTTTATTTATTTATTTATTTATTTATTTATTTATTTATTTATTTATTTATTTATTTATTTATTTTTCTTCTTCTTTTTTTTTTCGAGCATCTCTGACATTTGAAGACTGTCGATTTAAAGTAAGCATGGTGTTGCCGTAGTAATAGTAGTAGTAGTAGAAGAAGGAGGAGGAGGAGAAGTAGTAGTAGTATTGCCCCGCAATCTCCAACGCATGAGATCTGGCGAAGATTTCTGCCACAGTGAGTTGAAGTATAGCTGAGTTTCAGCTAAACCACAGCAAAAAGCGTGACTTTTGGTACACTCCATGATCACGTGGTACTCAGTGTGGCAGTACTTGATGCGGAGCCAATCCACTGAACCTGAGATTGATCGCCCCGTTGACAGTTGAGATTTTACCACAGGAAGTCCCATAATCCTGGGCCCAACCTGTCAAGTGCCATCCGCCCTTTAAACTTTTCATTAAATATTGATACAATTAAGATGTAAGGCAAACTATCATTTACATTTAAGTCGTGTTATCCGTTCATTGTGTTTTGAATTAAGGTAATCCATCTGTCATTGAATTATAGTCATGGTCCTTTAAATGCTTAAAAATACTTCTGTGAAGATCCAAGCATCAATTGATTTGGAATCATATGCTCTTTTGCTCAAAGTCTATAACGTCTTGCATTTACTATATAATACCCATGATCATTTGTTGAACCATGATCGCAACGTAATGATGGATGGATTAACTTAACGTGTAAATACAAGCTAAATGTCTCCTGTTATATTTTTTCTATATCCACACTGATAGTTAAGAAAGAAATCTATTCGCATTGTACATATGTATACACATTTAAGTCAACACTTTGTGTGCGACTTTTATAGGTTTTCCCCTCCTTTTATCCTTTGGAATAAAACTCTTTGATTTTCCCGTCAACAGATTTGCTCAAATAAGGGACTGTGTATATACAGGCATAATTCAAACACCTAACATTACCTTAAAACTGTTGGATTGTTCACTTATGTCTCGGTCTCTACACACGGTAAATATATTACTGGTTTATATAGAAAATAAAATAATGTCATCTTAGAATGTGTATTTAATTTTGCGACTTAAAATTCTTTATTTCATAATAAATGTTATCTCTTTATGCCATTATTCATTAATGTAGATTTTTCATGTCAATTTTCAGAATCTCAACATATCAGTTGATTACTATGGTAACGTGAAATTGAGTATTCAGGGATTACCCATCAACTCAACGGAAGGTAAGCACGATTCTTTCATTTTACCTTTTTTTCATATTATTACAATGTATGTGTATGTTAAACATATTGTGTCTATAGAACTGTATGCAGGGTGTCATTTCTTGTGTATCAGTCCCGATGCCCGAGTGGTTAGAGTTTCCGCCCCGGAATCTGAAGATTGTTGGTTCGATCCCCGGCCGCGACATATCAAAGTCGTAAAAAATTGGTACCGATATAGCTCCCTCGCTTTGCGCTCAGCATAAAAGGGTAGTTCCAGGGCTGGTTGGCCCGGTGTCATGATAATGTGACTTGGTTTGATAACTTGAATGCCACATGTCTATAGCGTGATACTGCAATGTGACAGCACTAAATCTGTCCCAAGTAGACATCGTCTCCAAGTGACTGAAGTACTGTCGTTAGGACGTTAAACCAAACAAACAAACATTTACTGTGTTTTCGATGCCCACCACTGGCTTTTTCTCCGTTTTCTGTAATCATACTGTGTGAGTCACTTCATTTAGATATCATCACCAGCACTGAATTATATTTTCACGTATTTCGCCTGGTATAGGCAGTGCAATCAAAGTTGCTTGCCTTATTGAAAGACACGTGCGTTTTAAATTCAATTCATTCAAATTATTTTCTTTAACATCGAAACGAGCATTCATAACTTCTATTTATCCCTAACAAATAACCACATTTAAGATGTAGAAATTTGGGGTATGAATCTCGCTCGCTATCATGCGACTTAAAAGTATATCCAAAGGTTTAGATTTATCTAGCAAAAGATCAGGAGCCGGTTAGTGCATCTAAGAAAGGAAATGCTCAGAATTTGCAATATACGAAGATGGGTAATTGAGCGTCTCGTCATGGGTAGGCAGTGTTCAAAGCTTTAGATTTTTTCTGCATTTTCCACACTTTGCTTAATGTGTGGGAAGGTGTTTTCCTGGCT